>JAJKFI010032492.1:0-29262 GCA_029204185.1 Lerista edwardsae | reverse complement strand
GGGGGGAAGACAGAGGTCAGTGCGCTCTCAGTGTGGCCTGGGGATGTTGTAGGGGGGAAGAGGGGGAAGTGGTGGCAGTGGGCACTGGGGTAACCCAGAAGTTTGGTGTGGATGTGTGATGTGATGACATCATGATGTCACCACCCTGGGTGATGTCAAGCCTAGCAGCACCACTTTATGGAGAGACTTGTGTTTTTAGATGAGGCAACTGGGTCCTTGAATATAACAAAGACGCACTGATAAAGACAAAGACACATTGACATTGCCCTGTTAACCCACCAGCATTAGGAAGTTGCTCTGTGGAAGTGTTTCCATGGCTGTGTCGGAGTTTCCATGGATGCTGTTGGTGTCACTGGGAAGGGCTACGCCAGCATTAGCAGGATAGGAGGGCTGTGCTGGCCATGGCATTGCCTGGATGAGCTTAGGACATGACAGATTTTGCGCTGGTATTGGTGCATTGTCAGCACAGCCACCGAGTAGGATTGAGCTGTTAAGCAAAATCTATTTAGGCCTAAGGTCATGGGTGCAAAATGCTTCTTTCCAACCGCTCCCGAACTAGCTAGGAAGTGAAAATCACAGCTTTTTCTATTTACTGTTTCTATTTTGATGGAGGACTGAAGCTCGCTTTTTGGTTTAACACCCAGGCAGCTGGCACCAGAACATCCATATATAAATTAACTGCATCATGGCTTGCAATTGTCATGAACCTGTTAAAAAAATGGAGCAAAGCACATGTTCTCTAGTTTCGTGGATTTCTGAAATTGCTGCCAAGTCAAATCCAACTTTTCATCTTGTCTGGACAGTTGGGTTTTACAATTTAAACAATGGCTGTGTATATTCTACATGAGAAAAGACCCCAAACCCTGTGCCAAGGAATCCAAATTGTTCACTCTGGACAAATTACACGAGTAGAGTGTACTAAGTGTTGCCTGTTCTTCAAAGGCCTGTTGCCAGGGAAGGGACAAGGTCTTCCCCAACCTCTTGCAATGTGCCTCTTCTGCAAACCAAGAGACATGCAGTCTGTCTCCAGCTTGGTTCAGTTCAGGAGCTCTATCTTATATCCCTTGGCCTAGAAGTCATTTTTTGCACACATTTGGTTTTGGTTTTATTGCCATGGGGTACCTTCCCCAAAGGACAATGGAGGATATTGGAAGCTTGAGTCTTCAGAGAATCGTATTTGGGGTACTGGGAATAACAAGTCCAGATCCAATTTTGCTGAGACGCTATGCAAACTATTCTCCTTGGGTCTCATTTTATGGGTCCCTATGGGGAGAAAGGCAGGGTAGAAATATTGTAAATAAATTTTCACTTGCTGGACCCCCAGGGTTCTCATAGGTCTTCTCTCAGCAGAAGGGGGAACAGAAGAAGCAATGACAGTGCTACTCTCTTGGGCAGGTTGCTCTGTTGCTGCTTCCCCCAACCACCACCACCCACACCCACAAATGGGGATTCCCCTCCCCTGAACCTCCTGCATCATCACCCTGGGAGAAAGGGAAAAGAATGTTAAGGAAAGGGGGGAAAAGGGCAAGAAATGTTAGTGGAGTCACTTCACCACTGCATAAAGGCTATGGATGCAGAAGAGGTCTTGGGGATTTGAACTGAGCCATTTTGAGAGTCCTGGACCCTCCAGCTGCCCAAGAATGCTGACCCCTGATGCCAACCCTGACTGGGGATGGTACAGAAGGGCAAACTATCTGAATCCTTTATGGGTATTTTAAAGAATAAGAGCCCAATCCTATGTGGTCCAGAGTCGGCATTGGTGTCGCATAAATGCCATAGGGCACTTCTACCACAGGTGGTGAGGATCTACTGTGGGCACCAGCCAAGCGCCAGGCCCCAGCGTCAGGAGGACCTGACACAGAGCTGGCGGGTGGTAACTCTCACTGTCCCTGCCAGCAAGCTCTTTCGGTCTGGGGGAAGGGCGTGGGGAGAGTGGAACTGGGCGGGTGAGAGTCAGAGCAGAAGTGGGGCCGATGGTGACCTCCACCCCTGAATTCTGTCCTTGTGTCGAGCCACACAGCTCAACATGGAGGCCCTCAAAATAGTCAGCACAGACTTGAGGAGGCCCATTGGTGGCCCAGTGCCCTTACCGGGGGGAAGGGGACAAACGTGGATGTCTTCAATGGCTGTCTGGCTCCCATAGGATGCCGCAGGAACCATTTTGCTACTACTGCTCTTACGAGGGCTGGGCAGCTTAGAATTGGGCTGTAAATGTACATTCCTTGAAAGAAAAAGCCAAACAAGAAACACAGAACAAAACAAACCCCACTACCTTTGGGAAGTTTTTTTTAATAGATTATGTAATTACAAATACTGAGGACCAAGCTAGACATGAAGTTTAATTTTGGGCATATTCCAATCAAATTGGTTAAACCAGTTGGGTATATTGGTTTAAATTTGGGTATATGCCAATCAAATGTAATGCGTAAAGCAGGTGCTTCCCATGTTTAGAGCACAATGGATAGGGCAGAAGATTTAGTCGAGAGGGTTAACGCCTCCGTTTGCCTGAAGATAAGAGCTGAAGATCTGAAGGTCACCAGTTCGGGACAGCCGGAAGTATCTGTGAGCGGCAGACCTCGTTAATTGCGGCTGATTAACAGCTGAGCTTCGGCTGCCTTGTGTGAGGGGGAGTTGTGCCGAAGTTCAGCCGCTTCTCTGGTGGGAGCAGGGAAGCTGTTTATCAGCCAGCAAGAAGACAAACGGGTGGCCAGAATGAAGGACTAAATCCAGAAAGATCCATCTGTATGTGTGTAGTTCTTGAAAGATAGAACATTTCTGTATAAATTGTAAAAACCTTCGGGTTTCTGAATAAAGTCTGCCCATGTAAACCGCCTTGAGTTATAGTCACTAGAGAAATCTGGTGACCTAAGAAAGGTGGTATATAAATCCAAGTATTATTATTATTATTATTATTATTATTATTATTATTATTATTATTATTATTATTATTATTATTAATGGGTGAGGGAAGTTAAATCTTCCCACTGCCGAGGTTGGGCCAGCCATGAGGCCGGCTGTAGTGGTTGCCTCAGGATGCAGTCGATCACAACTTGCCTTCCAATCACCCTCCCCCACCTCTCCTCGGACTGGAAAAGGAAGAGGGGGAGAAAGTGGAGTGTGGAGGAGAGGAAAGCGGTGAGCCATAGTGTCAAGGGAGCATCGTTGGCACATCTCCAGGGCTGTATTTGGCACCAGGGCCACTTCAGGCACCAGGAGGTCTTGGACCAGCACTGACCCCCATCCACAGATTACATCCCCTGAGCAGCTTGATGTCATATATCAGATGAATTCTACAAATCCCTGCAGGATTCTGCGCAACGCTCTCACTTAAAGCATTCTTTTCCACCAAGAGCGCCTCCCCCCTCTAAGGGCAAAGCTGAAGTCCCTAATTTTAGATTCCCTTCTTAGCAATTTAATTATGTATTTGTTGCTCATAGCAGATACTGTAATGGTCATGTTACTATCTATATCTGTGTCCAAACCTCCCTGCTCTCATGTGAACAGAAATAATTTACTTACTATACTGAGAGCAGTATGATGTTATGGAAATTAGATCATTCATATAAACAAAAGTAGAAAAATCCTAGCAATGTGGGGGGGGGAGGGGACTCCGTGTTTATAGCAATGCAAATGAAGATGGGATATGGCAAGATATGGTGAGATACATCAGCCCCCTCCGGCCTAAGGGTTTGTCAGCAAACATGCCACTTACTGTTTTTCTAAATAGCATTCTTAATTTGTTTTGTTTTCAGGTCTATTTCTGTGTCTCTTTCCACTGGTATCTAAACTATGTAAGACTGCTTTGGAAAAGCTTCAAGAGCCATGTAGGAGATGCACTTTTTAAAGGGACATTGTCCTTTTTCCCTTTAATTCTGCTACACAATAGTTAGAGCTAGGATTTCTCTCTAGGTAAAGGTTAAAGGTAAAGATTTCCCCACGACTGAATGGTCTAGTCGTGACCGACTCTAGGGGACGGTGCTCATTTCTGTTTCTAAGCCAAAGAGATGGTGTTTGTCCGAGGACAAGTTTCCATGGTCATGTGGCCAGCATGACTATACACTAAGGCGCACGGAACGCTGTTACCTTCCCACCAAAGTGGTACCTATTTATCTACTCACATTTTTATGTGCTTTTGAACTGCTGGGTTGGCAGGAGCTGGGACAAGCGATGGGAGCTCACTCTGTCACATGGTCTTGAACTGCCAATCTTCCAGTCAGCAAGCTCAGCAGCAGCGGTTTAACCTGCAGCGCCACCACATTCCCAGTGGTGTCATTCAAATGATTTAGGAACAGGAACTCACTTTTGATTGGCACTTGTCTTGATTGGATTGGCACCCGGAACCAGCCACGGAGCCCGTTAGGATCCGGAACACCCGTTCTGGTCCGTTCCCCCTGAATGACATCACTGCACATCCCTATCCTAGGATTTCTCTCTACCTGCCTGTTTATGCATTACCAACCCACGAAAAATTTTCAGCTCTCTTTGTCTCTGCCTTCAATTCATTGCAATCAGGCATCTTTTCTGCCTTTTGAACCTCCACTAGCAGAACATCTGATCACACCCTATAGGCAAACTTTCCATTTAAACAAACATCTGCAGTAGTTAGTTTCCAATGAGGGAAACATTGACTACTCTTAGCTACCTACAAGCAATCAGCCTAACTAAAGATGGTCATCCAGCAAGCATTAAAAAGAAAAGGTGTTTTTCTGATTAAGCTCCACAGAGCTGTCAGAATGTTCTTTTCTCATTTCATGTATTTGGATTAGTTGTTTGCATTTCCTGACGGAATAGCATTTATCTTGAGAACCTGCATTTACCTTTTTCCTTTAATTCCATAAGCTTTGCATTAAATGAATATAATTTGTCTGCATTTCATTGGTTGTATTGTGTTTGCTTGAACTTTAAGGGTATTCCTATATTACAAGCAAACTCACTTCTAAGTGGTGCTGTGCTGCAGGAGCTCTCTCTAAGGATGTCTAACTGCAGTTTCTGGCCTCTGTCAGGTTTCTCTACATCTTGCAAGGCATTGAGGATCTCAAACTGGGACTCCCAGCAACCAGCCTCCATCATATTACCTCCTGTGCTCCACTGCCGCTGCTAAAAGCTGGATTGTTACTGCCAATGCCAGCACCACAAGCTTATACACAAACAGCAGCAACATCATAGTGGTAAGCAGGCCCAGGGTAGCCAGGCAGGCTTTTTCAAGCATGCAGTTATCATGTGCAGCAGCTCTGTCTCCCGTATTAAGCATCTTGCTTCTATTTTAAGGCTTGTGCTGTGGTCTCAGTGCCAGGCGGGGGGCATCCTACCATGCCCTGGGCCAACGCCAACTCCTTGCGATGCCCCAGGGTGTTGTGACACACAGATTGGCAACCACCGCTCTATCATGATGTTACTATGTTCACAAATAACTCAAGAATAAAGCCTCAATCTCTGATTTCTGTAAAAACTCCCCATATCCCAACACTCTATATACAGTAAATCTTTTAAATTGGTTAATGGCAGATGGCTTAAGTCAAAATTGTGTATTGATTTGAATGGAGGGTTTATTCTGCATTGATTGCAAGCAGCAAGGCATAGAAATTCTCTCATGTCTACGTTTTGCCCTATGATTAATGTTTTGAATGTTTTTCTTGATTTTTTTTAAATTTCAACCACATCTTCAGTGACCAACATTGTCACCATTTCTAGGAAGAAGACACTCTCTGGTCTTATTAACATTCAACTCAGCAGGCTGTGTTGTGAATTATGATTGCCTACTCATCATGTAGGAGGATTACATCTTATGGTACCAGTGGGCTATATTTCCTAATATCTGTAACTCAGAGACTAGGGAAAGCATGGAAGGAACATTTAGCAAACTGATAGCACATACTTCCACAGGTTTATATCTACACATCAAAATCCCATCCCCAAACAGTAATATTTTTTGAATGCGAGAAGTGCTGGCCATTTCTGTGTGTTGCAATCAATTTTTACAGAAAATAATGAAATCACATAAAACGTCTTGCTGTCCTGTCTTGCTCCAACTTCCCAGGTTATCTCTGCATAAGACATTATGTAGCGCCTGTCTGTGTGAAAATATCACTATGCATTATTGCAGCCTTACCCACATTTATTGAAGAATTCTGCCTTGCTCAATAATACACTGCTATCTGCTCCTTTCAGATGTTCTGTGAACATGTGAACATGTGAAGGAGGGAAAGTAGGATCGCACTGCACTAAATGCTTCTCACAGCCCAGTCCTATTCAGGATGAGGTTATTAACATAAGGACATTAGATCATAAAAAGAGCCCTGCTAGATTGGGCCAAAGGCCTATCTAGTCCAGCTTCCTGTATCTTCTAGTATCTCACAGTGGCCCACAAGATGCCTCAGGGAGCACACAAGACAACAAGATGCCTGCATTCTGTTATAACTCCCTTATACCTGGCATTCTGAGGTAGCCTGCTTCTAAAATAAGGGGGTTAAGGAGAGAGATATAAAATGAGGAGGGAGTTTGCACCATCCAACATGGCCTGTAGCCTATGATGGATGGAGGCATGGCATGGGATAATGGCAGCAGTAGGGGGCATGTGACTACATCCTTGCCTCCCAACGTGTACCCTTTCTCTGCTTAGACTCGCACCAGCTTCAAGCATTGGCACAGATCTGGAGAGACTTACTGCTGAGTACAAGGCTTGAGAGAGGTAAGCCTCCTCCCCTTCTCCTGGGTACAGAGTATGCTTTTTGGCATAGAAGTGGAGGGGGGGAAGAAAGGATAGGATTGGACTTTCGGAGCGATATCACTGGAGAATATAAGGTATTGTACACATCTCAGGTGCACATGCAATAAGGCGCCCTGGTTGGCAATGGCTCTCTGTAGCATTTATCTCCAGTGAAACAGACATACATGTGCTTGTCACACATGATTATTTACATGTGGCGCACTAGCAGTTTCTTCTGTGAATATGAGAGCAGTATGGAAAATTCAGCTTGTGTGAAACAACCCAGAGAAAGTCTTTGTGGGTGTATACTGGCAATGAAATGAGTGGTTGTGTGGGAGACAAGCAAAGAAATCATATAAGAAAGTGTAGGTGGGCCAAAACTAGCAGAATTGTGTTTTAACATGTGCCGGCAAAAAGCTTGTATGCTACACCAGAGCAAATGGTAAATTTTGCTAACACCTATTAGCTAACACCTATTAAAGCTAATAGCTAACACCTATTAAATTCTTGTTGTCCAATTCTGTTGTGAGTGTCTGCCCCATGCAATGTGATATGATTCTTTTAGGTGAACTGTGTGTTTCCACAGGTTTAAATCTATGTTTGTGCATCTATACATAAAGCATTTTTAACATCTCTTCTTGGTTCAGATATCTTCAGATGCCAGGTTGCTCTCCTAAGTAGTCAGAAGGTTTGAACAAACACAGTTTTGTCCATGTCTTTCCACATTATGATGGCAGATCCCAATGGCACTTAATGTCATGGGACGTATGCTGCTCACTCAACTGACTCAAACAGGTGAGTGCTTCTTGCGCGGACAGGATGATACCCAAAATGCAGGAAGCCGTACCTGCAAAAAGGAAGCACGGTGTTATATAAGAAGTTGTGCAACTTGCTTTTTGCAGAGTGTACTACCCACACTGATCCTGCTAATATCCTTTCAAATCTGCAATTTGTACTAGAGGATTTCAAATCAGTTTTGTGGCACTGAGGTGTGTGGATTCAGTGCAGCTGAGACCCAAGAATAAATCCTTCTGTATGGCAGTATTCAAAGTAAACTCAAAGCCACAGCTGGCCCACTTAAGGGACCTGGTGGGTCTCAAAGCCACACTGCACTTTTGAGAAGGGGTGAGTCCCTGACCCACCACCCTGTTCAGCTACTAGTCCTGTTCTTGTCCAATATGAATGGGCACATTCTTGGAATTTGTAATTTGCTCCTGTATCTAAAGAGCTGAAACTGCAGAATGCCAGACAAGGTTTCAGTTTGGAAATAGCATGATGATTTGGAGGCTTTGCTCTCCAAGCCATGAATAGCTCTGGAGGCAAAAGGGAGGGGCCGCTGTGCACAGGAGCTCAGGCTGCTGCACAACTTAGCATTTTGCCCCTCTGTAGGAATGCCACTGCAGCTTTGGGATTTGCATTTTATAATAACAATGTTGTGTAAACAGATAACCATGGCCCCTAAATCACCTTTTAGAGAGGGAAGCTTTGTTCTGTAGAAGAAACTTCAGTGTTCAAGGGAACGAATTATCAAAAACCAATGAATTATTCATGCATTGTTCACATTACATCACATATTTTCACAATACAATGGTGTCTCCGGAACGGATTACTCTTGTAAACAGGGGGAGCGATAATGACGACACCCACTGTATAGTCTCAGCATCCTTGAACCTTGAGACCCAGGGAGCACCTTTGTCTTTCAAAAGCAATATGAAAGATTGTTGAGAGCAATAAGGAAAGTGCTTGGAGAATTTGTGTAGGTACACAATACCTGCATACAGTGAAATATGTCCATGTGCCATTGTCATACGGCAACATATATGTTAGATACTTTCAAACTGCCTGGCCATGAGTTTCACTGTGGCCCTTTCACAGTGGCCACCAACCCACCAACCTCCCTGTGCAGAACAGGAGGAGGTGCCAATTCCATGCTTGGAGTAATTAAAAAAGGGGTTGAGAATAAAACAGCCAATATTATGCCATTGTACAAATCGATGGTAAGGCCACATCTGGAATATTGCATACAGTTCTGGTCACCGCACCTCAAAAAGGACATAGTGGAGCTGGAAAAGGTGCAGAACAGAGCGACGAAAATGATGACGGGGCTGGGGCACCTCCCTTATGAAGAAAGACTACAGCGTTTGGGGCTCTTCAGCCTAGAAAAAAGGCGCCTGAGGGGGGACATGATTGAGACATACAAAATAATGCACGGAAGGGATAGAGTCGATAGAGGGATGTTCTTTTCCCTCTCTCAAAACACCAGAACCAGGGGGCATCCGCTAAAACTGAGGGTTGGGAGAGTTAAAACAGATAAAAGCATGTACTTTTTTACCCAGCGGGTAGTTAATCTGTGGAACTCTTTGCCACAGGAGGTGGTGATGACATCTGGCCTAGATGCCTTTAAGAGGGGATTGGACAGATTTCTGAAAGTCCATCGTGGGCTATAGGCCATGACGGATTGTGCAACCTCCTTACATTAGTAACAGAGTACCGGGTGCAAGTCTCGTGCCTCCCTGGGGCACCTGGTGGGCCGCTGTGAGATACAGGAAGCTGGACTAAATGGCCTTTGGCCTGATCCAGCAGGGCTCTTCTTATGTTCTTATGAGGAAAAGCCAGCAAGGCAAAGAGCCCTATTGCCACTACTAGCTGGTACCTTTCAAACTGGAACTAGGTCTCCACCACCACCCCCAGCAGCCACAGACCCACCCATTGCCTTGTGAGGAGGAGGAAAGGAAGAATCCAGGGTTGTACAACCACCGTCATCCTTCCCTGTTGCAATGCTTTTCCCGTGACACACTTTATGTAGGTTGCTCAGGGAGCCTTGTTGGTACTGGCAGAAGAGTGGGATACAAGTGTTTAGAAGAAAGAAAACAAACAAGCAAGAATTGTGTTCCCGTCACTAGTCCAGAACATCTGCAAACAATGTGGTGCCAAAGCTTTTTTCTTTTTTCTGGCTGGGCATTTTCTTAGTACCCTTTTCAAACGGGTGGTGGAGGGGGAGAATGTCTGCTTTTCACATAGACGTGAAAGGTTCAGAAGCCCCCAGCCAACGCCAAGAGGGCAAAGCAGCGTGGACTGAGGTCTAGCCGTTAATGACCCAGTTGCAAGGAAAACAACTGAGGGCACAATCCTAAACTGAGTTAGGCTGGCATAAGCTAAACCGGCAAAGTTTGGCCAGCACAAGGGCCACCGTAAAGTATGTCTGGACCACACGGAGTCAGAGAGGTCATGTGCACCATCCTCCCTGACTCCAAGAGTGGTCAAAAAAATGCTTTATGGTGGCCAAACTTTGCTGATTTAGCTCATGCCGGCCTAACTCCAGTTTAGGATTGCGCTCTGAGAGTTTTCTTGAGGCGTCTTTCTAGGAGAGAGAGCGAGAGAGAGCGAGACACTCTGAGGCGATCGAAGGCTGAATGAGGCACCGCGAGCTTTTGGAGAGGGAAGGCGACGCGGGCAGGGGCGAGGGCGCGTGCGTGCTCGCGCGGACCAAGCGCCTGGAAATGCGCGAGGGAGGCAGCGAGTGTGACGGGGGGAGGGGGAGAGCGTGCGCTGCGCTGTCTCTTTAAGCGGAGGACTGGGGCGCCTGGGCGCGTGTTCAGTTCAGCGCCTCGCCTCGCGCTTCTGCTACTCCAGCGGCGCCCGCTTCGACAGTCGCCGGCTCCGCTCTGGCGGCTCCCTCGGCGGAGTGACCCTCGCGGGGCCCGGCCGCTTCGGTTCTCGCTCACCCGCCCACTCCCCCGGCCAGGCGTCGCCATGGACCACGGTCCCAAAGAAGGGGACGCCGCTGGGGCAGTGGCTGGGGACTCCGGGCGCGGGGCCGCCGGCGCCGCCGCCTCCTCCTCCGGCGGGGTCGTGGTGCAAGTGCGCGAGAAGAAGGGGCCGCTGCGCGCCGCCATCCCCTACATGCCCTTCCCGGTGGCCGTCATCTGCCTGTTCCTCAACACCTTCGTGCCCGGGCTAGGTGAGTCGCCTGGGCGCGTCCCGCAGGCGGGGAGCGGTCGGGGCCGCAGCAGGGGGAGTGGGCGCGCGCCTGCAAAGTTGCCTGGGCGGGAGGGGGCGGGCGGGCGAGCGGAGGGAGCGGCGAGGGGGGCGGCGGCGGCGGCGGCGATTCCAGACAGGCACGAAACTCGGTCTCAGCGCTTGTAGCGGGCTCCAGCCTGCGGTCGCCGGCTGCGCTCCCCTTCGCCAGAGCGGCTCCTAACCGCGCCGATGAGCACTTTCTTCCCGGGACGAATCGCCGCGGAGGGGGGGGGCAGAGAGTTACAGCCCCTCCCCACTGTTCTTTGGGGAGCCAAACCGGAGAGGCTCGTGCAAAGCGCCGCTTCCGCTTGTGAGGCAGAAGCCTCGGCTGACGTTCTTCGGTCGCTCCTCTCAGCGCCACGCGCGCCTCATTCATTCTCGACGACAACCTGCTGCTGCTCTCGGTGACTCGGCAGGCCTGAGAGTGGTCGCAGAGCGGAGGGAGGTCTTTCTGCACGACCCCGGATGCCAGCGGCTGAGGGCAGCCTGCTGGGGCTGTCTGACCTGGAGAAAGCAAAGGTCCATGCGCCACGTCCTGAGATAAGCGAACCCCCTTTAGCTCTCTTCAGGTCTTCCTCGCAGGGGTTGGTGTTCCGTTGGGGGATTGACTTTCCAGTTAGAACATAAAAGTGCGGGAAAGAGTCATTCATTCCAAAGGCCCCTCTTGTCCAGCATCTTGTTTCTCACAATGACCAACCCGAACCCAGGCAGGACAATGTGTGACAATTGGTGTTGCTTCTCAGTAAGTTCAGCTACCTGTTGTCTCGGAAAGTGATCACCACCATGACCAAAAACCCAGCCTTTTATAGCTTGGATAAACCATCCTCCATGACTTTGACAGTGTAAAGCCATCTAAGCCACTGTTAGTGGTCACCACCATATCCTGTGGCAGGAGATCTCATACTTCTTGTCTGTCCTGAGCCTACTGCCAATCACTTTCCATTTCTTTCAGTGTGTGCAGTGATTCTGATCTGCATTGGTCATCTTGAGTGCTGTGTTTTCTGAATGAATTGCCAGAACTGACATGATATACTTGCCAGTGCTGCATCCTAGTGTCTACCACTCTTGCTTGGATGTTACAGAGGGGTGGGAAGCAGAGGGAGGTGCAAGCAACTTCTGCCTCAGTGGTGACCATTATTGAACAATGCCCAGCATGCATTTTTCATCTTTGAGTCTTTAAAGCTTGCATGCAGACTTTAAAGCTTTAAAGTCTGGGCAAAATGTTTGTTGTTCGCTTTTCCCCTTATTTATTCACAAAGTGCTCATTCAGGAAGGCATTACTTCTCCAGTGACACCTGTAAGGAGTTCTGCATAGCAGAAATGTTATTCTTTCAAGGGATATAAAATGTCTTCAAACTGAGTGGGGAATGAGGTGTTTTTTTGTTTTTTTACAAGTGTTGGTTTAAGGAGAAAGGAGCAAAACAGACATTCTTTATTGGGAATTTCTCAAAGAGAAGGCCGCCACCTTTGTTCCTGTGAAAGGCTCTGTGCCTCTTACAGCTGTACAAGCAGCATTCGGCAGGTTTAGCTTTTTCCAACACAGAGATGCAGTAAGTAGGGAAGTATATCTCTATGTCAGAAAGTTACACCTGTTGTATTTCTGCCTGCCACACAGCGGTAAAAGACAGAATTTGTTTCCAGACATGATTCAAGGGGCTGCATATTGCTTTTAAAGACGTTTATGGCTTAGGACCAGGATACCTGAAGGACCACCTGCTTCCATGTGAATCTACCCATCTGGTAAGGTCTGGTAGGGAGGCTGTTCTTAGGTATCCCCTGTGGCTTTCTGCAGTGATAGTCGGGGGCCTTCCCTGTGGTATTGGAAGCCTCCACCCTCTGGAATTCTTGGTCTCTTTAATTCCCAGTCCTATACATGTCTACTCAGAAGTAAGTTGCACTGTTGTCAATGAGTCTTGCTCCAGGTAAGCATGGATAGGATTCCAGCCTTAATGCACACCTGAACTGCTCCCTGCCAGACTTGCTGGGGACTTAAAGAGGTGACTCTTTGAGCAGGCATTTCCTGGACTCTCTTGATTTAGTTGTGCTTGTTCTGTTTTAATTCTATTTTGTTTGGGTTCAAGTGTTTTGCTATTACTTTTTTAAAAAATTTATGATTGTATTGGTATTGTTTTATTGTTGTAAGCAGCTTTGAGTCCCCTAATGGGAGAAAATGGGAAACTATAAATGCTTTAAATAAATAAAAAGCACAAAGCCTCTGGCTGGAACAAAAGTGGCAGGCTTACTAAAGGATCCATTGTCTTCTTCCCCCAAATGCATGTATTTCATAGGCATGCAGAGTTTCACCTTGTAAGACATACTATTGTATTGTGAAGAGTATTTTATAATGACAGTGAGGGAGAAATTGTAGTAACAATAAAAAGAATGAATGCACCTCCATGATGCAGTGCAATAGAACCCTTTGCAAGGGGTACTTGGCAGTCCTGATAGCAAAATAATTGGCTGCCATGTGCTTGTTGAATTTGTTGAACAAAACAAGGGTGTTTGTTGAAAGGTCTTGCAGGTGCTGAGGGTGTTAAAAGAGCACACGTTATTTTAACATTTCCTAACAAAATGCAGCAGCTCTCGATGTTCTGTGGAGCTGTATTTGGATTTTAAGAACTCCAGAAGTCAAACAAAAGATGACCTTCCTTTGTTTCTAGCATAACTTTGAGTGGAGAAAAAATAGGCATCACACCACAAATCACTCTGATGTACAGTACCAATACTGTAGCTGTTGTTGGTTCCCACTCCCTTTACTAGAACATAATGCACTAGTAGCAGTATAAATGTTAAGAGCTAATAATAATAATAATAATAATAATAATAATAATAATATAATATAGTTATCTCTTTAATTTGGGACAGAGCTGTCAGTCCAAGTGTCTTCCCTAGATTTTATTTCACCCCTTTTAATTGGTTGTGCTCCAACATCCATTTCTGGTAGCCAGGTTACTTCAGCCATAAAGCCAACCTGTTGGCAGATTCTGAGGCTACAGATGCCATTTAAGGAGCAGTGTCATTTTGATCCATCACTTTTAGATGGATCAGACCTTCCCTAAAGGTCTAAAGATCATGGTCCTTTTCTTTGGCCTACTTAGAATTGGAGGGAATAATCAGGGTTTTTTTAGCAGCAATGTTCAATTCTATTTGTGTACTTTTTAGAAATTTTAATAATTAGGGCAGCAGTGTAGCTAGAGAGGGGCAGGCCATGTACATGTAAGTACTGTCGCCTTACAACACACCATGTACGTGGTCCCTCCTGCTTGCCATTGGATCCATTCCAGGCAACAACAGCAACATGCAGGAGATGCAGCTTGATTTGGTGAGCTCCTGCGCATTGCCTTTGCTCCCTGGAATGACTGCACTGGTGATTGGGACAAGCTGCTTATACAACGCATTACAGTGCCTGCAGAACTTAACATTTTCGCTGGCCCTCTAGCTCCACTACTGAATTAGGGATATTCTTATATTTCCCTTTCCTTTTCTGGAAAACTTGGATCTTGCCATACTAATCCATTCATGAGTTACATGTAGATTGGATTGCTGTCATGTGTTTTATGAGGTCCTTGAAGAGTGTCCAGAAACTGTAATTGCCAAAACAGGAATTAATGCTGCATCCTGCTTACGGACTACAACAGTGGTTCTCAAACCTTTTACCACTGGGACTCACTTTTTAGAATGACAATCTGTCTGGGACCCACCAGAAGTGATGTCATGGTTGGAAGTGCTGTCATTGTGACGTCAGAACCTACTGCTTTCCTGAAAGTTCTGCAGTCAGTTGGGTTCATTCTCCATTCTGCCATTTTCCAATAGCAAAGTGAATCATAAAGAAAAAAGCCTATTCACAACCTTGACAGAAGCAAAGCAACCACATAGCCCTCTCCGTTTCCAGCATCCCATCTTCTCTTATTTTCAATATGGCTGCTCTAGGTACTTCATGACGCACTTAAATTGGCTTGTGACCCACTGGTGGGTCCCACAGTTTGGGAACCACTGGACTAGGGTGTTTGCAAGGATCATATTACCGCTATGTTATGTGAGCTGCATTGATTATCAGTTCATTTCTGGGCTCAGTTCAAGGTGCTGGTTATTGCCTTTAAAGCCCTAATAGCTATGAGACCTGAGTACCTTAATGGCTGTCTTCTACCTATACAAGACCTCATATGTTCTCAAGGCAATCAAGAAATGCTCTGAGTAACATGGATACTAGAAGCAGGACTTGGTAGGTGACGGCACCAGCTCAAGGAACTCTCTCCTATCAGAGGACTATAAAACACCCCATCTATACTCCTTCCAGCACATTGTAAAAACATGACTGCTTCTGTGTTGGGTGGATGATGTTTTTGTTGGCCTCTGTTATCTAGTTTGTTTTTTTGATGAGGTTGCTTTGTTTCTTTTATGAAGTGATGGTGTTGTTGTTTTTTGTTTACATTGATTATTTGTTAATTCTTTGTGCACCATCTTGGGCTGCCTTAAGGAAAGGCAGGACCTAAATGTTTTTTTTAAAATAAATGTCATGGTTCTTCACCATGTTCTCTCATGTACTGGTTGTAACTATATGTGCATTCTGACCCTTTGTATGCTTGCTTGGGAATAAATCCTGCTAAGCTCAATGGAGTTTATTTCCAAGAAACTGTGCATAAGGTTGCAAGCTCGGTGATTTGACTGTGTCTCACTTCTTGCCTTGCTGTCCAGCTTTTCATAATCCTGTTATGAAATGACACGTTGTGATTATTTTGTATGTTTACAAAGTACTTTTTAAAAAAAAAAAACACACAACACCATACGGACTGAATCAGCAATATTCATTTGCTTTTTTGTCACTTTTCACCTCTCTGAGCACAGTCACAGGAAGGGAAGTAGCAGAATGTCACTTCAGTCACATCAGAATTTTCTGCCTCTTGGAGTAGAAACATAATATCCCCCATATGCCGAAACAGGAAATAATAGTGTGTAGTATGCTCCATCTCCTTTAGTTGTTTTTAAAAGTAACGATGGAAATGCCACAGTGTGAATGTTTAAAGCATCCAGGAAAGGATGCCAAAGCTATTACAGCATCACTGTCTCCTTTGTACATTTGTATCGGCAGTCTCGCAGTGGCAGTCACAGCAATTTCAAACATCTTTAATCTAGACTTGGTGGTTCTTAACTTAAAAGTATGCAGGAATCTTCATCAAAAGTAAGAGCTTCAGTGTTAAAACTATTGCCAAATAAAAACAAACTGAATCAGGAGGATTATAAACCAGGGATATCACACATAATATAAGGCCCACAGGCTGCAATTCATCCAGCCCCCATTATAATTGGGCTCTCCCAGCATGATAATTGGGCTCTCCCAGCGCTCTCTCATATCTTGAAAATATGAAGATTTGCTCATTTTCTCTTCTGTCATTTATAGCTAATGAGTTTTTAGGTGAGAAAAAGTGTAATCTGGCATCTGAGTAATGATGTCACTTTCTGCTTAATGATGTCACTTTCAGCCTTCATCAGGCACCAGAATGCTAACTTCCTCCCTACCCTCTTTATGAGATGTGTTTGATATCCCTGATGTAAACTAAGCAATATTACCACCATCACCACTTAAGTAGAGTTACTTGCAAAGGGAGGACCCGCGTGCCCTCCAGTATCCCAATCCTAATCTATGCTGGTAGAGCAGAGCCACATGGCCTTCAGTGTATCCAGTGCAGCACAGGAGCAGGCTAGAGAACTTCTCAAGGTAAGGGCATATCAGGGGCAATCTGGGGGGTGGGTGAGCACCTAGGGGCACACCTCCAGGGCGTGCCGCCCTTCCCCTCCTCCCCCCCCCCTGCAGCCTTGTGCAGCAAGGGCTGCCCCTCCACAAAAGGGCAGGCAGCCATTCTGTAGGCACCTGGTTGCTTCAAGATGTGACCACGAAAGCCTCTTCCCAGAGCAACCTGGCACTGCTCCAAAGACGACACATGGCTCCTTCTTGGTGGTGGTGGTGGTAGGCGGAGGATGGCTAGCATGCCCGCCCCCCGCCCAGCGCCTGGGGCATTTGCACCTCTTGCCCCCCTCTCAGGTCCATCACTGTGTTGTATTTCCCCACTTACTCCAAGTAATGCCCCAGCCTGCCCTATGGGACTACTCAGATCTGAGCCTGCTAGAGTGGGCATAAATAGAAGCAGTCTCATGTAATGTTGTCAGACCTGAGAAGGTCTGATCTGGGAAGCCGACCCCACCTATCCCAGGCCTGTTCTACCGCCTCCCCCATCCCAAGATGCCTCCTCCCAACCTTCAAACTACCCTCCCACCACTCCTCCGCAACCTGGCATGACCTTACGTGCTCTGTCAGGCAGAAGGCTTGGATGCAGCTTTGGCAGGGATGCCCAGACCTCCCCTGCTTACTCTGTGAGTATGCCCTCCGCCAGCATAGAAATCCACTACTATGCCAGTAGATCTTGTGGTTTGGATCATACTCTCAGAAGTGCACATTACACAAGAATATAAATGAGGGGATAAATCACAGTCACTTTGAGTATTTCAGTTTAGTATTTCTTCAGAGTTTCAGTACTGTCTGCCCAGCTGTTATAATTGTACAAGTTGTATCCGTGGAGAGAATGGCTGGTTGAGTTCAGAAATAACAGATTTCTTGCCTGGATACAGGCAGGGAATACTGTGTAGACTTCAGGCCAGGGTTTTCTGCCAGATATGGAGTAGATATTGGGAATCTGCCAGAGTCTGATGTGTGTGAAGAACTGTTCTCATCTTCTTAATCCTCAGATTTATAGAGACCCCACCAACCTCCTTGGCTGTAGCCCCAAGGAGCATGAACTTATTAATTATTGGCCACTGATACTTTTTCTGCCCAAGAGGTACTCAGAATACTGGCACCCAGAATGCCAGTAGGGTTACACACATAATGAAAGTGAGGGAGAAGGAATCTCTTGGCATCTTCTGGATAGCCGCAACCTTAGGACACAATCCTAGTCATGTCTACTAAGAAGTAAGTCCCATTGCATTCAATAGGGCTTACTCCCAGGAAAGTATGCATAGGATTGCAGCCTTACAGCCCAATGGCTACCCCTGTATCCAGCGGGATTTGCAGCAGCCGCCCTCGGGAGAAGAGGACATTCATCCCCTTTCCTTGGGGAAATACCTGTCCCTTGCAATGGGACTCCTTGAGTCACCACCAGTTATTTTGCTGGTGGTGACTCAAGCATTCCTGTGTCGGGCTTCCTGGGCCAAGGTGAGGGATAAGAAACAACCAACGCCAGCATGGGTCCGCTCCTCTGTTCCCCACCCAGTTCTGTCCCCCACCTCTCCCCTGCCTCAAAAACACTCACCGGGTGCCAGCGCTGCTGGAGAGCCACGGCCTGTCCGGTTGGCGCTGAGACCAGGTGCACACTAGCACTGGCCCAGCACCAGTGTTTCATCCTTCCTGGGTGTCAGAAGCATGCTTTATGGCACAGTCACAAAACACTTAGCCGGTGGTACACACATGGTACTACCAGTGGTACTACCAGTACCACTGGTCGTACGGTGGTACTACCAGTGATATGGCCATCAGGATTGGGCCCTTAGTTCTGTATTGATTGTAACATGTATACCCTACAGAAGATGGTTGGCTAGATAAAGTGGGAAGAAGAAAGCTGGAGTGTCCTGAGGTTCCTGGAGGAAACGCAGAATAAAAATATTATACATAAAATGAAAAATGAAAACCTTATTTCCAGGATTTCATGGGTCTGTTTTAAGAGTCAGTTCACTGGTTTAATCAAACTCATTTTTATGCTTGTCTTCCTCGAAGGAACTCAATTCATGGCCAAACTGAGAATGCCTACTGTTTGTCATGTGGCCAAATGGTTTTATGATTACTTCACCATGAACTCAGTTTGCAATAAAACCCACATTGGGTGGGGGGGGGGAGAAAGATGTGATTGCTTGCAGCTCAGTCTACAGTACACAACCACTTGTCATCTGCTGCTCTCAGCCTACATTCCTGACATGTGACTTCACTATAAGAGCTTGAGGGTTCTTTCAATTATGGCAGGAGTAATTTTCTTAGTAGAAAATATGACCCCCAAAAATGCTTTTCTTTAAAAGACAGACTGCAGCTGCTTTACTACTATACTATTTCACTGTAGCATCTCCAGGCATTTCAATAACTTGGTCTAGGTAAACTCTGTCAGTATGCTGTGCTGTGGTTTTGATACACATACCCTGCCTCCGAAATACCGGGAGCGAAATATTTTACTGTTGCAGTGAAATAAGACTACTTGCAGATTACTGATTTGCAATAATTAGAAATACTTCAAACAGCAAAACAGAAAAGTACATTAACTTAAAATGTGATTACACAATTTGGTTTTTCACATACTGCTAAAACAATTTAGCACCTCCTAATCTGTTTTGTTGTGGCAGTGATTTTAAGGGAAGCAAAAACATTATAGGTATGTGTGAGAGATGAAAAGATAGATATAGATGAAGGCACTGAGAGAGACACACACGCTTGACTATCCTTGATGAAAGGTGGTCAATGGTGTGTAGTTATGGCAGTGAATTATTTCAAGAAAAACTGTCAGCACTAGAAAAAGCTTTATTTTAACCTTGATAGCATAGTGGGATGAATTTCAATGACAAGGTTGTGTGACCTTCTCTTCAGTGAGTTTAATTACTTTTCCTTTAATGAACGCTTCTTAAAGTGTTCTCTGTCCCTTGGCTAAAATTAAAGTATCTTTGTTCAAATGTAATGGAAGCATATCTTTCTACCTTGGGAAAAAGAATCCGGATATAGAAGAGAATGTAGGATAGGAAACATTATTTATCTTCCTCTACTAATCTGTTCTACAGTTATATAAATAATGATTAACAAATTATATCCTCAAAAGTTTCTAGACCAATATGGTATGGTGATAATCAATACAAAATGGAACTGATTCTACATTGTACCCTTGGTAATGGTTTTTACTCAAAAAGGTGTTCTACTACCCTAGGATAACGTTTCCGTGTGTTTGTCCCTTGCAGTACCACTTTGCATGGTCCACCTATTGTAAGTACCACTAAAAGTATCTGGTGGCGATGTTATTGCTGGATACTTCTGGATTGGGAGGCCAGATGCGGCACAACAAATACCAATAAGAGGCTCAGGGTGGATGGGAAGGATTTTTCGAGCATGCAAAAAGTGTATGCTGGAGCTCTGCCTGCTGAGCCAAGCCTCCTATTGTTGCTTGTCATGTTGCATTGCTGGTCTTGCTGCCAGTCGGTAGGAGTCTAGGGATCCCTCAACTACTATTGGACACTACCTCAAGTACCACTGGTGGTACAAGTACCACTGGTTGAGAAACATGGTTCTAAAGCATTGAATTAGAAATGAAATGGCTATACAACCTTAATATAGATACTTCCTTTTTAGGAACGCTTCCTTGTTTGTGTGACCAGGTAATATAGGAGTTGTCTGCTGAGAGACTGTAAGAGATTGAAAACGTTTGCAAGTTGTCTTCCTAAATTTTAGATTCCAAATGTGCTGATATCATGGGTTGAACTGGACATTTCACTGAGCACAGGACTGACACTGAATGGAACATTCTGGTGTCGTGTTCCTCCTGCCCCCCCATCATGTTTAGGCATACTGATGCTTATTTTTCTGCTCTTGGCAACCAGTGATGTTTTGGAGGCAAGTGATACAGTGATGTCACAATAAGCGTAAGTATACCTTGATGTAATGTTATACGTGGAGCAGCTGTTCCATAATTAAAATAAGAAGACCCCTGCAACAATCCATCCAGCCCAGCATCCTGTGCTGCACAGAAGCCAACCAAAGCATTGGCTAGAAGGCAATAACCCTCTGTAGCTACCGCTGCACTGTGATGGACAAAATCAGCCAGAAAACAGCCTTGCAGAACTAGAGGTGGAGTGGGTGAATGAATGAGAGAGCCTCCACTGGGGAGAATCAGAGAGACAGGGTAATCTCATGGCAGTGTCCACCCAAGGACCTGAACCTTGCAAAGGAAAGGATGAACCTTCATTGAGGTAGGCAACCAGTCTACTGAGAAGGAGTATTCTGTGGAAACAGCCTAATCCTAACAAACTGCTGCGCCAGTGGCACAGGGACAGCAAAGTCAAATCCTGTGCTGGTCTGCCATATTCCAAGGGAAAGCTCAAGACAGAGACTACCAGCATGTGCAGATAGGGAAGGAACGAAAGAAGCAAGGCACTGAGGGGGGAAAAAGCCCTGCCAATGCAGCAACTGAGCCATGCATGCACACAGACAGTCTAGGAATCAAGGTGCATGCACAGAACCAAGTGTAGCCAACACTCACACACTACAATCTCATGCATGCCTACCCAGAGGTAAGCCCCATTGTGTTCAGTGGACCTAACCCTAGGAAGTTGTGTTGCGGGCCACCTCTGGTACAAGCACCATTGAATTCAGTAGGACATCTATCCAAGTAGACATGCCTAGGATGACCCTAACAATGTCACATGTTGCCAGGCTACCATCCCAAGCTTCAGTCCCATACACACATACTTGGGAGTGAGTCCCATTGAATGTCATGGGCATTACGTCTGAGGAGACATGCCTAGGAGTTCTGCATCAGATTCAGTTGCGCAAGCACAGCCATTGTATCAAAAACTGGCTCCACCCATTCAGTGTGCAGGCAGTTCCCAAAGATCAACACAGGCAGACACAGCAGTGTAGGCAGAAAAGCCATATCATCCAGCCACACCTGGAAGGCACCCTGTGCATCATCCACTTGCTGCAAGGCGGCCTGCTGACAGTATAGGGCAGCCATGCATGGTTCCATTGCTGGCTGAAGCCTGTCACACCACCATGCCACCTGGAGGAATCTACAGCCACCCAGTGGTGTCATCCTGGCGGAACGGCCCATTCCGCCAGTTCTGTGGACGGGCCCGGGCAGCGCTGCCTCTCCTGAGGATGGGCGAGCTGCTCCTGGGCCCTCCCTCCCTCGCGTCCTGAATCACTCTGAAATGGAGCGATTTGGGCGCAGGGAGGCGTGGCTGCCGTCCGCCATAGGGTTCCTGGCGCGCCTGGATGACGTCTCTGCAGCCACCCCCATGCTGCACCCAGTTAGGCTACACATGGGATTTGGGGTGGGGGGCGTAGAGGTCAGGTGGAGAAATCCTTAGTATTGTCTTGCCCTGAAAACCCACCCTGGTCCTAGAAAGACCAAGCCCAGCTCGCCAATGCCAGGCATGGCCCCCTGGCTCCAGATAGTGGCTCCAGACTGGTTGGGGGCCTGTGGCTCAGGTGTGCATGTGAGGGCCAGAAGGCCACTCTTTGATGGCCTTCCATCTGCCCCTTAAGTTGGCCGTCAGTTCTGCTGAGGACATGGCCCACCACTCTTCAGATGGCAAGATTGGGGGCAGTGGTGGAACCCATGATGTTGCACAGGTGGGGGCTTTACCCCACTGCCCTGCCTAGCACCTCCCACAGCTCAAGAGCTTGTCATGGGAGTGTCATAGATCTCATAGAAAGCTGTAATGGTGTAGTGGTTTTGGTGTTGGACTTAGACCTGGAAGATCCAGGTTCAGCTGCCCACTCAGCAATGAAGCTTCCTGGGAGACCTTGGGCTGATCACTGTCTCTCAGCCTAACTAGCTCTGAGAGTTTTGGTGCCAGAACTGGGCTTGTATGGTGGGGTTGGTGTAGATTTGCCCACCCCTTAGGTTATGTTGTATCCTATGCTCCTTGGGATGGGGGTGTGGTTTGAGATGTTGGAGGGTGTGGTGTACTTTTTTTCTTTTCTTTTTTTGAGAGGTTGGAGGATAATGTGTGCATGGCCCCCATGGGACTCCTCTATGTCTGCTCTGTGGCTGGTGTAGCAATTAGATTTTACTCAGGGCGCAAACCTAAACTGAGTTAGGCTGGCATAAGCTAAGCCAGCAAAGTTTGGCCAGCACAAGGGACATCGTAAAGTATGTTTGAACCATTCTTGGAGTCAGAGAGACCAGCACACAGACGTGAGCCATCCTCCCTGACTCTGAGAGTAGTCCAAACGTGCTTTATGGTGGCCCTTGTGCTGGCCAAACTTTGCTGGCTTAGTTTATGCCGGCCTAACTCCAGTTTAGGATTGCGCTCTCAATCTGAACAGTACACTTTAAACTTCTGGCAATGATCCACTATATCAATGATATGATGTATCTATATATCTATATATGTAAAAGAGAACGTGTGTTTGTGTGTACGTACGTACGTGTGTTCCACATAGGCTCTGCAACGCTTGGAGCGATTGACACCAAACTTGGCATGCATACACCTTGCGGTCTGGCGACAAACACTGGGGGGGGGTCAGACCCCCCCTAGCACCCTCGGGAGTGGGGGTGCGCGGGGGCCCCCATGTGAAAATGGTCAAAAACGGCCGACATCTGTGTCAAATCCATAGTTTTCGGGGTCGCTGAGCTGTTTGGTAGAATTCATTCCTTTTCGTGTCTAATAGAAGCTTGGGATAAATAAATGCCTGGGCAACGCGGGTAAGGAAAAGCTAGTTAGTTATAAATAAAGCCACCTGTATTCCTTTAAGGCATTTGTGACTGATTAAGGGGAAGTTCCCAGAGGAAAAAGGGTTGAGTGGGAGTATGTCACTGTGAAGTCCCTCCAATGTGGAGTTGCCTCCTTGGGACGGGTCCACAGGGATGGGGCATAACACATTCTTTCACCACTGCCCTCCCCGAAGCTGATAGTCAGTGGCATACCAACTCTGAATCTGGTAGTTCTGCAAAGCTGCTTTAGCTAGCTGTGTTGATAGATCTGTCCTCCATGAGTTTGTCTAAACTCTATTTAAAGCAGTCTAGGATAGCGGGTATCATCATATTTTATGCATTAATTAATTAATTAATATGCGAAGATGTTTTTGCCAACCTATTTTTATTGCCAACCTATTTCATTTTTCACTTCTTTCTAAACTGAAAAGTCCCAAACATTGTAGCCTTTACCCCTAAGGAAGGAGAAATAATGAGTAATTTTGGCAGTCATTTTCTAAAACTACAATATCTTTTTTTGAGAAGTGGTGACCAGAACTGTACAGTGTTCCGAAGGCAACCATAATAGATTTATATAAAGGTACTAGCCTTTTGTTACCCGACGTTGCATGGGTAACAAATTATCCCAAGCTTCTATTAGACAGAAAAAGGAATGAATTCTATCTATAGTGTCAAATCGAAGTAATTTTATTTACAGGTCATTAAAAGTATAGGTGCAGTATAAAAAGTATAAAGTAAAATCTTTTACAAATTCACTATAACATTAATTTAATGCAAAACTTGATTATAAACAACATTTTTAGTTTCACCTCCAGGAGCAAGAATAAATAAATTTATTCTTTAATAAATTTATTTTTATTGCCCACCCTTGAGCAAGCAACATAAAGTTGTCCGTGGGAGAAACATGGCGATCTCAAATCCAAGCCGCAGTACATAATAGAGTGCCCCTGTGACTTGTTGATCATGACCGAGAATGCAAGTCTCACTGGAAATTGCAATCTCTTAAAGGTAAAAGGGAGATCCATCGGAATGAGTGGTATCCGTGGGATAAAAACTGTTTCACCCTCTCGCCTTTCCTGTTAAGATAGTCGTTTCAATTACGTGACCCAGCATCTTCTTGACACACAGCCTTGTGCTGTTGCAAAGTTTTGGCGGGCCGAGGTTCTGTAGTAAAATAATTGGAGATTCCACTTTAAGTAAAAGACGATGTGGTGGCAATCTAGCCGGATCAAGTGAGTTTAAGAAGTCTGATGGGAAATTGACGACCTCATCGGCATCTACTACGGTATCGACTACGCCTGGTAACATGGCAAATATTTGAGTGGAGTCCAAGACCGGGGCATAAGGATATCTAAAAATTCCCAGAAGGTTCTACAGAGTTCTATTTGACTAAACTTGGGCTTAAATGTCATCGGGACTATCACCAATCAGCTCAGCGACCCCAAAAACTATGGATTCAACACTAATATCGGGCATTAGTGTTCAATTATTTTTACATGGCACCCTCTTCCCACCCCCACCCCTAGGGGTGTCGTACCCCCCACAGTATTTGTCACCAGACCATGAAGCATACGTGTACCGTGTTTGGTGCACGTCGCTCCAGGAGTTCTGGAGCCTATGCGGAACACACACACACACACACACACACACACACACACACACGTTCTCCTTTATATATATAGACTAGTTTTTCCTTACCCGGCCTTGCCCGGGTTTTAATTTATCCCATGCTTCTATTAGAACACGAAAAGGAATGAATTCTACCAATCAACTCAGGAACCCTGAAAACTATGGATTCTACACCGATGTCGGCCGTTTTCTGTGCATGCCAAGTTTGGTGCTAATTGGTCCAGGCATTCCAGCAAGGCATGGTTGACGTTTTGTTTTGCACCCCTTCTCACCCCCCACGCCGAGGGGGGGGCGAACCTGGACTCCACCGGCGACAGGAGCATCGCCGCTCGTCTCGGTGACCCCAGAAACTATGGATTTGACACCATGTTGACCATTTTCGATCATTTTTACGTTGCAGTCCCTGCGCACCCCCACCCCCGCGGGTGCTAGGGGGGTCTAACCCCCGCAGTGTTTGTCGCCAGACCGCAAGGCATATGAGTGCCACGTTTGGTGTCAATCGCTCCAGGCGTTGCGAAGCCTATGCGGAACATACGTACACACAAACGTACACACGTACAAACACACCTTCTCTTTTATATATATAGATGATACTAGTGGTTTTATTTCCTCCCTCTCCTGACAGTCGTTGGAATGAAATTCGCCTCTTTTCACCAGTGCTGTGCTTCAAGTTGAACTGTCCAGCCCATCTGAAAGGTCCTCCCTGATTAGTCACTAATAGCATAGGCACATCAGTGTATGTATGAAGCTAGGATATTTTCCCCCATGTGTATCATATTACACGTCACTTGAACATTATTTTATTGCCCATTTACCAGTTTGAAAAGACTCTTTTAGAGTAGTATAGTCTGTCTGAATCCTGAGTAACTTGATGTTGTCTCCAAATTTGCTACCATGCCATTCACATCAACTCCAGATAATTAATGAAGTGCTTAAATAGCTCTAGTTTAAATATCTGTCTTTGTGGGCACCCCACTGCTTGCTTACTTCCATTGTAAGAACTGTCTGTCCTTAGTCTCTGATTCCTGTGCTTTAGCCAGTCAACTGATCCATAACAGTCCCTGCGTTCTTATTTCATGACTGCTAAATTTATTCTGGAGTGTATGGTGAGGGGCTTTGCCAATTTTTTTTTTTTTTGGAAGTCTGAGACTGCACTCCTATTCACCTTTCCTGGAAGTAAGCCCCATTGAACAGAATGGGACTTTTCTGAGTAGATGTGTGTAGGATTCTGTTGTAAGTATGTAATGTCTAGACAGTCCAGCATGCTATCTAGTTCCACTGTAAGTTCAGGCTCAAACTCTTTAGGGCTATCCCAATCATGAATATAAAAGGGGCAGGACCAATTTTAAACACAGAAGGAATTTCGAGCTAATAAAAGATACACTATAATCCTGTTCAAAATGTCTCCTGCTCCCCTCCTGTTGCTCTGGTCTGGTGCAATCATTTACAAAGATTAGAGTGTATGTTAAAGAGTATGGATGTTTGTAGAATGGAAGGTGCATATTATTAAGATTTGATTATTTATTGATTTAAGATAAGAAAGAATGTGCACAAATCTGATAGGGCCTCCTAGCATTTAAAAAGTTTATCAGCTGCATAAAAATAACCTGTAAGACTTGACCTGTTATTCTTCTTCTTTTAAAATGCTTTATTCTTCATCTTGAATAACAACAAAACAAATTACAACAAAAATAAATTAAACACAAACCTCACAAAACTGCAAAGTATAGCACAAAATTGTGCCTGTTAGATGGGTGATTGTCAGAGGAAAGCACTTTCTCGGTGGCCCACACTTTGAAGCTCCTTTTTCAGAAATATTGCCCAGGCACTTTCTCTAGTTTTTTTTTTTTTTTAAGGCAACAGGCCAAGTCTTTTAATAGCTTTTATGTATTGTTGCAACTTGCTGTTTATTTGGACTCTAACTTTATTAATGTGTTTACAGGTATGTCCGTCCGTCCCCGTATCCATGGATCTGATATCTGCAATTTTATTTAACTGCAGTCTTCCCTGGGCCCCTTCCGTGCCTAATTCCTCAGGCTTTTTTAAGTAGCAGTGGAAGCATGCATTTTCTTTCTTAACAGTTTCGTGCTTAACTGACGCATGTGGTATGGCAGGCCGGTAGCCTGCATGCTAGAGAGATACAGCCAGAATGTATTAGCCGGGTCCAATCCTACCCTCCCTCCTCCCTTCCCCTGCCCAGTTCCACCCCCTCCCTGCTTCCCCTCGCCCCGAGAAGCCTCTCCGCCAAGCAACAGTGAAACATGTCCCCAGTTGCTCCTCAATGACGTCTTCTTGGTGCTGTGGTTCAGTGCCGACTGGCACTGGCCCGGTGCCACGTCTCCTTGTTCTCCAGGTGCTGCGAATGTGCTTTATGGCACATTCATGACATCCAGAGCCAGCAGTACACATATCCCGCTGGCATTAACAAGAACAGAATTGGGCACCTAGGACTTTTTGCATGAAATCTTCTATCACTTCCCCAACAGTTGTTCAGAGCTTGTTTGCAAGGACAGGTCTGCCAGAGCAAGTCGGTGGCAATGGCCCACAGTTAGCCTCTGAAGAATTTAAAGATATCATGCACCGCAATGGCATTCAGCCCGTCACCTCCACACCGTACCATCCACCCATTTCGTGGAAAGAATTATGTAAATTGAGCCATGAAGTCAATGACAAGGGAAAACGGGTCCTTACAACAAATTGTGCTATTTTGAATGCTGCACATGCCACGACTAGTCAGTCACCAGCAGTTCTGTTTATAGGCAAAAGCGTACATTCATGCTTGGACTTGTTAAAACCAAATTTGCATATTCATGTTAGTAGCCAATAACTCAGCCAAGCATTACAAGTGTGGTGCGCCTCATCATCTACAAGTGGGCCAGATGGTGCTGGCTTGTGATTACAAAGGACTAAACGCACTTGACAAGAAATGATGTCTTCTTGTTAGTTCATAACCAGGCAGGTCTCTTGTCTTATACTGGGGTGGTATACTGGGGTTGCAAGCCAGGTGCAGCTCTTAGATATATAATGTGTAGCTCACAGAAATACGTTAGCTGAGCTCCTTTTTGCATCACAGTTAATATAAAAGGTAAATAAAAGATTTGCAACTTTATAAAGATATATTTATTTACTGAGTATAAGCTAAATACCTAGTAGTCTACTGGATTAAAACACAAGTTTAATGTTCATGGTGAGTGAATATATTTAAAAATTTAAATGCTTCTTAAATATTGCAGCTCTCAAACATCTCTCCTGTGTGAAATTTATTGTATGTGGCTCTTACATTAAGCAGGTGTTGCCACTCCTGTCTTATAATGTGCAAGTATCACCTGAAGCAATCACCTGAAGCACCTGCAGTGAACAGTGATGGAGGTCTGGATACTATCTCCAGTCCTGCACTGATATGAACATAGACACTGAATCAGCTATGCCCTTGCCAGGAAGTGGCTTGTTGAGGCTATCTCAGATGATTATATGGATTATTCTTTTACCACAAAGAAGTATACAGTAATGAAGTTTACAATATCAAGGATGGCAGCGCATCAAGACCTGTGGCAAGTCCAGAGTCTCCACCCCCTAAGACTTGACGGGCACAAATCCTAGTACATGCCCATGGAGACTTGCCCCCAACTCCAAAATTCTCGAGTCATTTTAATTTGAGTCAGGAGTTTTGTGAAACGAGCCATGGGTGGCACGGATCAGGCACACCAGGGCAAAAGAAACTGGGCAAGGCGGAATGGGGTGGGACAGGCAATGTGAGATCAGGGACAAGTGGCAAGCAGGAGCAGGGTCGCATGCACAGCTGGTAGGCTTACGTTATGAGAACAACTTATTCCTTTGCAGCTCTATTGAGAAGTAATCCCATTGCAGCTTCCTCCTTTCACGGAGCTGCATGATTGCTAGGAAAGAACTGCCTAGCATGATCATTAGGAAAGATCTGGGCTCCTTGGGCTCCTTCTTCTGTCCTCCCTCCCTCCTTTGTTCTTTCAGAGAGGGACAGGAGAGCTTGCTCCTGGCTCCCTCCCTCCCACCACCTCCTGCTAGATGCAAAACACAAAGCCCTTCCCTATCTCCTGGCTGGAGCTGCTAGCTTTCGGATGGCAGTATGAGGTCTTACACGCCGTGAAAAAAATTAAGCAAGCATACCCAGACTCAAGGGTTTTCAGATTCATGTTTTTCAGGTTCATATTTGAGTCATGTCCAAGTCCTTTATACATGTGACTTGAGTCTACATGAATTAGCAAAAAAACATGCGTTTTTGTGACACAACGAGACTCGAGTCCCAAGACTTGGGTTTCTATCCCTGCATAATGAAATCGCAAGCCACCTGAGAGACTTGTCATGTGCAATGTCTGTGATTATTTGTAAAATTGTTCTTGCACTTCTTGAACTCTTCTATTGGGTGTGTGTGTGTGTGTGTGTGTGTGTGTGTGTGTGTGTGTGTGTGTGTGT
>JAJKFI010032491.1:0-31574 GCA_029204185.1 Lerista edwardsae | reverse complement strand
ATATATTGATTGATTGATTGATTGATTGATTGATTGATTGATTGATTGATGGTGTACTGTTTTATTTCCTGTTCTTATGATAAGCTACTTTGATTGCACACTATTTTAGGGGGAAAGGCTGGATATAAATATTTTAAAGAAAGAGAGAAAGAATAATGTCTCCTATAAAGTCTTTTATCATGGACCACATAGGACTACTTTGATTTCTTCAATGCTTGTAGATAAGTTCATGTAAGTATTTATGATGGCAGAGAAAAGCTACCATGTGTTGACCCTGTCTTCTCTTGCAGTGACACTTTATTGCAAGTGCCCCCTCTTGTGATTGTATCATTGACAGCGCAATCCTAAACTAGAGTTAAAAAGGTAAAGGTTTCCCCATGACTGAATGGTCTGGTCGTGACCGACTGTAGGGGGCCGTGCTCATCTCCATTTCAAAGCCTGTAGAGCCAGTGTTTTTGTCCAATCATGTGGCCAGCATGACTCTACACCGTAGCGCACAGAACGCTGTTCCCTTCCCACCGAAGTGGTCCCTATTTATCTACTTGCATTTTAGGTGCTTTTGAACTGCTAGGTTGGCAGGAGCTGGGACAAGCAACGGGAGCTCACTCCATCACGCAGTCTCGAACTCCCAACCTTATGGTCGAAAGCCCAGCAGCAGCGGACTAACTCGCTGCGCCACCATGTCCCAATACTAGAACTAGAAAAAATTAGAGTTAGGCCAGCATAAACTAAGCCAGCAAAGTTTGGCCAGCACAAGGGCAACCATAAAGCATATTTGGACTACTCTCGGAGTCAGGGAAGGTGGCTCATGTCTGTGTGCTGGCCTCTCTGACTCCAAGAGTGGTCCAGACATATTTTACAGTGTCCCTTGTGCTGGCCAAACTTTGCTGGCTTAGTTTATGCCGGCCTAACTCAGTTTAGGATTGCGCCCTAAGTGTCACACTATGCAGAATGATCAGAAGCAAATCATCTGCACATCTGACCACACAAAGGTGCAACTGCAAGGTGGATTGTTACAATATACCACACCTTCCATCTGCCTCTTTAGAAGACACCAGCAACAATTATGTTTCAAGATATCGTTTTCCCCCTCTACTCTTCCTATCAATGATCAAGAAGCTCCTTTGCTCCTTCTTGTAGGCTATTGAAAAGTACAGACAACTGACATTTTTATGTCATCAGAAGTGAGCTGGTTGTTGCATTTAGCTGGTGGATTCCCTGGATTCTATTTACAAACTAGACTGAATGGGAAAAAACACTGACAATGTTAGCTTGTTAATGTAGCCTGGGCTAAACTGAAACTAGTTCATTTTAATTAAAAAATAATTCCCACTGAGCTTCTAGACCAGATTAAGACTTGGTGAGTCCATTATTGGTTTTTGTCATTCAGGGAGAATATATCTCAGCTCGGTGTTTAGCACTTAACTCAAATCCACATATTAAATCCTGCTTTGAATGGGATTTTAGTGAGGTCTGCTTCCTGTGCACAGGGGTACCCATCATGTAACGAGCATGAATGTTTCATTAGGACAAGCTCCGTTGTTTTCTTTCAAGACTGAATTATACCTTTTTGGACAGTTTGTTTAAAAAAAAATCCTGGTCTAGAGAAAATCAGCTAAAAATCCTACATAGATGGTACTGTACTCCATCCAAGTTTTGGAAAATATTCTGGGCCAAGTAATGTGCATTGGAGATGTGGGATAAGTGTTGCATCTTTTATGCGTATGTGGTGGTCATGCAAAATGGTGGAGAAATATGGCAAGGATGCGCTTCAACCATCAATAGATTACAGGCGATGCGATCCCATCCACTCCATTGATATACTTGCTGGGGTATATTCAGCTCTGTGTTAAAAACAGAAGTCAAATAGTTACAAATCTTATCAAGGATAACCTAGTATGTGGAGAAAGAAAACTATCTTCCAGCCCTTCTTACCCCTTCCTAAAACAGGAATGATTTCAGGCTTCTCAAATTTTTGCTGTTAACATGTCTGGGCTGCGTGACACTCAATGGTGAAAATCAACAAGTATGGAAGATACGAAGAAGATTATGAACTGCCAGTGATCCATTTCACCCGTGCTCAGTGCTGGGTGTAGAGTTTGCTTATAACATGAGTTTGGGACATTCTGGAAGAACAGATTATCCACTTTTATCCTTGATGGCATTTTGCACTTGGAAAAAGCTGTACAAAAATGATCAATAACCCTGAAGTAATTGTAAAGAGCTCAGAGCTGCAGTTATCAGGATTTTCAAAAGAACGTGTGCCATTCCTGGAGGAAGCCAGGCTGGCAGTAATGAGGAGCAGGGCCTTCTCTGTGGTGGCACCAGTGATATGGAACACTCACAGTAGAATTAAGAAGCATGCCCTCCATGCTGCATTTCGAGCACAGCCTCAGAACTTTCCTTTTTTGTTTTTCTTTTCCCTCTTGAGAATGTCCCCCATCAGGCGCCTTTTTTCTAGACTGAAGAGTCAAGCTATTGCTTGGTTTCTTACACCACCACCCAGGTCTGTGGGGAGGCTTTTCTGTGGGGCAGTCAGAGAAATTGATATTTCTTTTTCTACTGGTAGTAGCAAAGTTCTTCCTCGCCTCACAATTTCCCCCTCCATGGGCAGCAACAAGCTCTCCAGGGAAGGGCTGGCTCTAGGAGTGGCGGGGGCCCAAAGCGGGGCATTCCTGTGGAGCCCCCCACACTCCCCACAGGGCCCCCCACTCACCAAGAAGAGCACTTGTGGTGCCACACACAAAGTGTGGCACCTGAACATAGTTGGTGGTGGCAGGATGACATCACTGCCAATTGCTTCCAGGAGGCCCATTTTGGGCACTTCAGAAGCTGGGGCAGCTGAGAGGGCCCAAGGTAAAGCTGCTCTGCTTGCCTCATTGATCTATATACAATCCTAAGAGATCCTGACTGCAGCAGCAAGCAATATGCTCACTGCACTGGTGCGGGGGCCCCCAAAGCACAGGGCCCAATGTGATGACGTTGGTCACATCGGCTTAAAGCTGGCCCTGCTCCAGGGAGGCTTCTTGGTGCCCCCCCCTGCCCCTCCAGGGGCCTCTGGGGAAGCTCCCATTTGCAGGTGGAATGGGAAAGAGGAGGCAATCAAGGTGACTCTCTTGGCTGAGTCTTTGTCACCTGCTGGCCCTGTAGGAGATGCACTTGGGACACCACTGGAGTAGGGGCCAATTCTTCATAATTTGCATGTACATTTGTTGCCACATTGACCCCATTACAACAATAGCATGGAAGAGAGAAATGGCCACATATTTGAAGATGTATTTGGTGCTTTATTACAGCAACTTTTCTTAGTCTTTTTTTTTTAACCATGCACGGTTTTTATTGCCTTCTTTGTTCTCTGTAAGAAAAGTCGTAACTAAAGAAGAATGCATTCAGAGAATGTAACGGTTGGAATGAAATGGATCAAATAAATTAGTAGCAGTTAAATTATTGTAATACAGAATGTCACAGCAAAGAAATGCCGAGCAACACACAAGGCCATGAGTCATGCTCAAGTCAGTCACAATAAAATAAATTAAGGATAATTGAGTAAACACATTTTTGACATTTACATTTCTTTTCAGATATTCACCTATAATTTAAGGGCTTTAGTTAAAAACTTAGTCATAGGGGTCCAGGAGCTGGGGAATTAAACAGAAATACACCCATTTTACAAATCCCACAATAATGAATGCAAAATTGGCTCCGAAAACAGATGCCCATATAGAGCACTTGATGCAGATCTAACTGCTGATTGTGAACCACAAATGCAAAAGGAGCTTGGTGCAGAGAGCCTGCCTACTAATGAGCTCCTAGGGTCCAGGGTGGCACGGTAAGGGGAGAGACAGGGCTGCACCCCCTTGAGCGCTTCCTGGACTTCGTGATGTCTGCCTGTTATTTGGCGGTGGGTAGTTGAGGCAGCAGGCAGCACAGTGATGATGTTGGAGGAGAAGGTGCTGTTTGCTGGAGCTAGCCTCCTCCTCCTCCTCCTCACTCTTGCCATTGCCAAAAGCAGAGAAGCTGGGGGAGAGCTGGAGGAATCAAGGAGAGAAGCTCCTCTAAGATGCCACTCTCAACTCCTCTTCCCTCTGCCTCCTTTAGTTCCCTGCACTCTTTACCATGGCATGGCGGGATCACAGTTCCCATGTCTGACATGACGTACATACGTGCATACTGTATATATGTATGAACATACAGGGGCGTAGCTAGTGAAAGTGTAGCCCAATGCAGAGTGTGTGTTGCCCTGGAAGTGATGTGGTAAACTCTTGATTGTTGGGTATTTTTAAGCAGAGGCTGGAATGGGAACGGGCAGGCCAAGTCTGTAAGTTCTTTGAGGAAGGCGGAAAGACTTGCAGGCCAATCCTATCCCCCACCCCATAATATGCAGCCATGCCATGGGTTTCATGCTATTTGGGGGGTGGGTGTTCGAATCAGATGGCCAGTGACAGGTAAAAAAAAAATTACCTCCCTCCTGTTAGGCCACCTGATCGCCTGTGGATCTCCTTAGACCCACTCCAGATATTTTGCTGGTGTAAGTCCAAGGTGAGGAAGAGGGTGGGATGGGTTGGAAAATTGAGGATAGGATCCAGCATGCATTTTTGCTGCTGAGGTCCACATCTTCCAGCCCACTCCCTGCCCCTGCCTGCCCTGGTCCAAACTGCCACTTTGCCACCTTACCTGGGCCAGTGGAGTGTCCAGATGGTTCTGGCACATGTACGGAGCCTTTGGCTATTTCCACCAGCAACTCCATCATACACAACAGTGATGCAACATGTATGCCAGGACAGGGTCATTTATGACAGCAGATCCACTGTCATAAATGGCCCGCGCCCCAAATAGCATGAAACCCATGGCATGGCTGCGTATTATGGAGTGGGGGATAGGACTGGCCTGTAAGTCTTTCCGCCTTCCTCAAAGAACTTACAGACTTGGCCTGTACTGTCCATTCCCACTCCCCCCCACCCACCAGTGAGCAAACTCATCCTTAAAACAACTGCTAACTGCCTTCAGAATATTACATAACATAAGAACATAAGAACATAAGAAGAGCCCTGCTGGATCAGGCCAAAGGCCCATCTAGTCCAGCTTCCTGTATCTCACAGCGGCCCACCAGGTGCCCCAGGGAGGCATGAGACAACAAGATGCTTGCATCCTGTTGCCACTCCCTTGCACCCGGTACCAGTAGCCCACCACCTTTGTAAGGAGGTTGCACAATCCATCATTGCCTATAGCCCACGATGGACCTTTCCTCCAGAAATCTGTCCAATCCCCTCTTAAAGGCATCAAGACCAGATGCCATCACCACCTCCTGTGGCAAGGAGTTCCACAGATTAACTACCCGCTGGGTAAAAAAGTACTTCCTTTTATCTGTTTTAACTCTCCCAACAGCTTTAGTGGATGCCCCCTGGTTCTGGTGTTTTGAGAGAGGGAAAAGAACATCCCTCTATCGACTTTATCCCTTCCATGCATAATTTTGTATGTCTCAATCATGTCCCCCCTCAGGCGCCTTTTTTCTAGACTGAAGAGCCCCAAATGCTGCAGTCTTTCTTCATAAGGGAGGTGCCCCAGCCCCGTAATCATTTTTGTCGCTCTCTTCTGCACCTTTTCCAACTCCACTATGTCCTTTTTGAGATGCGGCACCAGAACTGGACACAATATTCCAGGTGTGGCCTTACCATCGATTTGTACAATGGCATGATAATATTGGCTGTTTTATTCTCAACCCCTTTTTTAATGACCCCAAGCATGGAATTGGCCTTCTTAATTGCTGGCGCACACTGGGTCGATACCTTCATTGAATTGTCCACCAGCACCCCGAGATCTCTCTCCTGAGCTGTCACAGACAGCTCAGAACCCATTAGCCTATAGGTAAAGTTTTGGTTTTTTGCCCCAACGTGCATAACTTTACATTTGTCTATGTTGAAACGCATCTGCCATTTGGCTGCCCATTCCCCCATTCTTTGACTATCTTTATCCTCATGTCAATGGGGCCCGAAATTGTGGGTCTGGCAAGATAAAAGAGGCTAAACTGCCATCAGGCTATAACTTGGCAACTTTACATACAACTTTCCATTTGGCCTAGAAATCCACAGGAGAAAGATTGTGCCTCAGTCGTTCCTGAGGAAATCTGTATTTGAAAGTGGGCTGGAGAACCTCTTATTTGCTCTAACTACCAGTCACAAAAGCAGTAATGATCTCAGTTCCTCCAGATCCGTTCCCCGCCTCCCTTTGAAGAAAGGTCGGATTTAGAATGAACAGGAAGTCTATTAACTGGAGGGTCACCTGATTATTTTTGAGGCAAGTAATCGCTTTATAGGAGTTACTACAGTTGCGTTGTTTGGGCAAGGCTTAGTTTGCTGTAGGTATGACTTATTCTTTTCAGAAAGCACCTTGTCATTATTGCAATTAAATTGTTGACATGCTGGTAATGTTCCGGCAGTTGAAGACCTTTGTGTTAGAATTTCTATAAGTGCACTTAGTATAACAAAAGTACTTTTTGTTAATAACTATGCATGTCTATGAGAGACTCTCTTTAAAAAAAATCTTCAGAAAGTCATTTTCCACAGTGAGTTGCCAACATAGCTCATTTTCATCAAGTAGTTGCTAGGAGAAAGCGGGTGGGGAAAGGGCAGCAAACATGTTAAAAATATACCCAAAGAAGAACAGTGCCTTTGTACAGTACCCATGTTATAATTTTGCTTCATAGATTGACCAGAAGCTTTCTTTCTAGAATTAGGGACACAAACTTCCACAATTAGGAAAAAAAAAAAAGACAGAAATAGCTGTGGGCATATATGAAGAAAGGTATGTGGCATACTTTCTCATGGTGGATTTACACCCCTGGGGTGACTGCCAGTAGAGGGCTGCCATTTTTCCCACTGTGCCCCTGAATGATGCTACACTAGGGCATTGTGAGAGAAAGATGGCAGATGGTGGCTGTCAATTGCCCAAGAAGAGCTCTGTTGTCGCCGCCGCTGCCAACAGCAGCAATTTTTTTTAAAAAAGTGAACCAAAAACTGATAGCCAAGATAAGCCCCATCGTGATCTTAGGTGGCCTCCGCAAATGTAGGTGGAGATCCGCCACAGGGCACTTGCCAAGGGGGCTCCTCAAAACCAGACCCAACTCAAGCCCCCCCTGGTGCCCAAGACTGAGCTCAGGCACTGCCCCTCCTACATGCAAAAAAAACGTCTGCCCTACAAACCACTTACTTCCTTCTACTCCACCAGCACCATTCTCACCTTCCTCCCATTTCCCTTTTCGGCACATTTTCAAAAACGGAGGCATGGGAAGAGGAAACGGGAGAGGACCAAAACTGGTGGCCAAAAATTGGTCTTCTCCCCACTTCCTTTCTGCCTTTTGAGAAGGTGACAGGCAGGGAGCCAAGAGCCTATGGAAACCCTGGCTTCAGCATGGTTCATTAAGAGAAACAGCCTGGCTGGTCTCCCAAATGTGTGGCCATGGACCTACGGTCTCACCGGGACTCACTGTAGGGCCAGCAGAACAGAACCATCTGCCTGGGCTGGACTGGTATAAATGCTTGCTTATAATGCACCACAACCATATTGTCCTGTTCCTCTACGGTTTCCCTCCATTTCCTTTCCCATGTGTATCTTGTCTGTTTGCTTTGCAAGCCCTTCATTTTTCATTTATATACAGCTGCCACCTGCACTGTATTACATTTTTGATGTGAGCTGTTTTAAGAGATAATTCTGCTTTGGAAAACAGGATAAAAATACAGCAGATAATGAACAATGAATACATGTGTTCTGTTGAAGCAGCAAGTAGAGTGAAACTCTTGCGTATTCCTTGGAGGGAGGTGCACGACTTAAGCGCACCAACATTATATTTTAAATTAGAAGGATGTTAAACAAAAAGGAATCAGATGCAGGAAACATCCTTACTGCATGAACTTAACATGGGAAATTGCCTCGAGAGTCTGTTTGCTATTGTAAAATGTTTGCAATGTATTGCAAAATGTTTAATACCCATCTCTTAAATTTGCTTTCTGGAGAAGAGGGAACAATCCCGCGTCAAAGGTCACTAGCGAGGTGGCATCAGTAGCACTCACCATGCTATCTTTACTCCTTCGAGCATTCCTTGTGAACACCGTGGGAGGCTGGTAGGAGCAAACGAAAAAAAAATCTGTTGGGGATGTCATCCTAGAGTGACACATGGAACATGGGGAAGCCAATTTTCAAAGAGTATTAAAAGCAGCTTTTGAAATACTTACTCAATGGGGTGCAGGCTGGGAACGCCAATGGTCTATAGTTAGGGGTGGTTTTTTCGGTGATCAAATGAGAATTTCCACTGAAAACACCACATAATGATGAAATTTAGGTCAAAATGCGAAAAACATTTTTGATTATTTTGACAGTTTGACACAAACATAGATCAATTTCACAAAAATAAAATAATTTCATAAAACACCACTTTTGTTTATTTTTGACACAGTTTTTAGGAATCCACATATAGTTTTCAGAAAAGGATCAGGACGAGGAGTGGCAGAAACAGGAGGAAGCTTGCTTAAACTTGCATGAACACGCATGTTCATCGTTCATGGTGCGCGCTGGGACAACTTTAATGGAATGTGGAAGTAGTAAGCAGCACTTTCTTGACACTCCAAGCAGCAACTAGGGTGCAGCTTGGGAATTTTTGAGCAGGTTATTTCGGGCTGGGATGTGTGTGCCAGTAATTGCTTGCCTTTGTAAGGCCATTCATCCTTATTTATTGCGCTGTTTCTACAACTCGCAATAAAAATTTGGATAAAAACGCATAACACCGCAATGTGCTATTTTAATCAATAAATTTTGGGGGTAAAAATCACTACCCACCCACCCCCATCCCTATCTATAGTCCTTCTTGGTTATTCTTGGGAATGGTGGCTTTAAGTGTAGGTTAGTGGTGTTGTATACTAACTCCTGTCCCTGAAAGCCAGAGCTCTGCACAGCCAGAAACTAGCACTGCTGGGGCCTACAATAAACCTTTCTCAATGATGTGCAAATTGAGACTACATACATACAGTGATTTTCCTTTTTAATGATTTTCCTTTTTAATTAAAAAGTATTATTCCTCCCCATGCAGTCTGAAGTGCTGTCATCCAAATTCTGTCACCTCATGGTTAGAAGTAGAATAGCTTTACAAGGCCTTGTGCCCAGGATTGAAATCATGATCTTTTCTTTTTCTTCACATCTACCTTTAAAAAAAAAAAACCCAGAGTGTTGCATTTCCTATGTGTCAACCAGTGAAGCTTATCTGAGCTAGAAATACTCTCTTGCTAGCCAGACAAATGTTAGTCTTTGTAAGAATCTGTGCAAGAATCTGTTTAATCTTCTGAGATGATCGCTTTGATAAGATGTATGACATATTTTCCTGCTCAGTGCATTTATAGCTTTTAAAAAATGTTTATGTAGAGTGACATCTGGTCTGGAGAGACCACTATGTATCATAATCTATGTATACATAATCTATGTATACATGTATACTATGTAGAGACCATTCCTGAATCGTAATCTGTCTCAGGTCGCAATACTCATCAACTTTCCAGCACTGGGGTAAGGGCAATGCAACTCTGAGATATGGGAACAAACATTCCCTTACCTTGAGGAGGCCTCTGTGACTGCCCCCCCCAACTGCAGGAAGCCGCACATGCCCCATTGGCACAGCTATGACAGTGCTGGAAAGTTGATTAGGATTGCACCACCATTAATTTCTTCATCCTACCTCCCTGCACATGGTTGGACCAGCATTGGACCTGTTATATACTGCTGAGCAAGTGGGTGGGGATCTGGATGTGGAGGGGGTGAAGATCTCCCTTTTATCATGGACAGATCATCTCCCGGGAGGGTTTATGCTGATCATGACTGCTTACCTTTGTGGTGGTGGTGGTGGTGGGGAAGGCTGCATTTGATGATCTGTTGCTAGAGACCGATGGATCCTGAAGGATTCCTGATGGCTCATCCATAGCCCTAGTCAACCTCTGGAATGAGGACATGGCTAGGGTGGTCAATCAGATTGCTCCCAAGTTTTGCCTTTTAAAGCCCACCTTTTAAAGGTGTTGAATAGGATTGGGCCTTAGCTCTGGTTTTATGTTGCATTCATACTGTGTGCAACTAGCCTCTTATCTCAGCTTCTGCACTGAAATTGTTCATCACAGAAGAATGGATTCTCAGTAACTCTACAGAGGCCCAAGACTGAAACAATGCGGACATCATTTAATTATCCAAAGCTGCTTTTCTTCTACCACCTAAAGGGACAAGACTTTGAAACTGTGCATTTTTCTTTTCTTAATTGTAACTCTTTTCCTTATTGTTATGCATTGTTGTATGAATTTTAAAAATTAAATTACATAGAGAGGAGGAAAAAAACCAATCCATTGCTTATCAAAGTTTTTTGTTGCCTTGTGCCATCATCTGGTTCAAGGAGAACAAACAGACAACAACAGGAACTACATAAAGTAAAGACTAGATTAGGAGAACAGGTAACTACACTGAAGAGGGCAAGGGTGCATTCTCGTACCAGGGAGGGTATCAGAGTTTACCAGACTGTGAAATATATTCTTGAATGAAGAAAAATGTTCATTGTCAAGGCAATATGGTGTAGGCCTGTTCATGAAAATCCTGAAATGTTACATTGGGGATGCAGCTTCTGATCAGACTCAGCTTCTGAACTGGATCAAAAACAGAGTGGAGCCAGCCACAGCTCTCTGCTGTCTTCATTAGAATTCACAGTCACTCATGAAACATTACAAATGGCAAATAAACTGCTCTGCCTCCCTAGCCCCTTAGGCCTCTCACCAGATCGAAAATGTTGCTTAGTGCCCCATGCTGTAGCTATTTAGAAACACACTACTTGGTGGGGATGGGAACTCAAGTATTTGCAACTCAACTCAATTGTGAAAACATCAATTTTTGGTGAGTCACTGACTGCATGTGACTCAGGACTTGAGCCAGTGACATGGAAATGACTAATGACTTGTATAAATTCAAGTCAATAAGACTCATTTTTGTGTGCCTGCGGCTCTCTCTCTCTCTGTGTGTGTGTGTGTGTGTGTATGTGTGTGTGTGTGTGTGTGTGCTCGCGTGCTGGATTTTGCGTTACACCAAAGACTTCGTGGGCAACCTGGAAGTTCATATTCAGAGCGGCAGCGGCAGCAAATATGGTGGGAGGAGGGTAGTTGGTTCCAGAGGCAGGGGCTTTGCAGGTGGAGGGGAGGAGAAAGGCTTAATGAGGCTGGGAGGAGGAACCAGAAGAAAGCAGGGAGTCAGGACACGGGGGAGGGGGGGGCTCTCTTGGCTATCCTTCATTGTTACCTAGGAGGAAGCCTCATTGAATGACTGCAATGGGACATCTGAATAGAGCTGCAAAGGATTGGGTTATAAGCCTCTCAGCTGGTACACATAACCCTCCCACGAGTTACCCTGTAACAGTGGTCAGATTTCTTTTAACAGGCTATGCATAAAGTGCATATATCTACATCTAAAAGTGTAATGTGTACTTACAAATATGTTTTGGAAACTATGTGCACCACATGGATCCATGCTCTAGGGAACTGGGACTGGTTAGAGCAGGGGTCAGGGAACTTTTTAACCTTTTACCCCAAAATATATTTAGATACGCCGACGTTACCCCCTTGACGTTACCCCCCCCCTCCGCGCGCCAGAACAAAAGAAAAAAATTACGTATTGGAACCCATTGCTTTTTATTTGATTAATTAATGAGTTTAATTAATGCTATGTAAATATTAAGTATTTCATATTTAAATATGTAAATATGTAAATTTCATATGTAAATATGAAGCTTTACAAATAGCTGAGGAAAGGAGAGAAGCCAAAAGCAAGGGAGAAAGGAAAAGATATACCCAACTGAATGCAGATTTCCAGAGAACAGCAAGGAGAGATAGGAAGGCCTTTCTAAATGAGCAATGCAAAGAAATAGAGGAAAACAACAGAATGGGGAGGACTAGAGATCTTTTCAAGAAAATTGGAGATGTCAAAGGACAATTTCATGCTAAGGTAGGCACAATAAAGGACAAAAATGGCAAGGACCTAACAGAAGCAGATGAGATTCAGAAGAGGTGGCAAGAATACACAGAGGAACTCTATAAGGCCGATCTAAATGTTCCTGATAACCACAGTGGTACAGTCACTGAGCTCGAACCTGACATCCTGGAGAGTGAAGTCAAGTGGGCTTTAGAAAGCCTCACTAACAACAAAGCTAGTGGAGGTGACAGCATTCCAGCGGAATTACTCAAAATCTTAAAAGATGATGCTGTCCAAGTGCTGCTCTCCATATGCCAGCAAATTTGGAAAACCCAACAGTGGCCACAAGACTGGAAAAGATCAGTTTACATTCCAATCCCAAAGAAGGGCAATGCCAAAGATTGCTCGAATTACCGCACCATTGCACTCATTTCACATGCTAGCAAGGTCATGCTCAAAATCCTACAAGCTCGGCTTCAGCAGTATGCGAATCGAGAACTACCAGATGTACAAGCTGGTTTCCGAAGAGGCAGAGGAACTAGAGATCAAATTGCCAACCTTCGCTGGATCATGGAGAAAGCAAGAGAGTTCCAGAAAAACATCTACCTCTGCTTCATTGATTATGCTAAAGCCTTTGATTGTGTGGATCACAACAAACTGTGGCAAGTTCTTGAAGAGATGGGAGTTCCAGACCACCTGATCTGCCTTCTGAGAAACCTTTATGCGGGTCAGGAAGCAACAGTTAGAACTGGACATGGAACAACCGACTGGTTTAAAATTGGGAAAGGAGTACGACAAGGCTGTATATTGTCACCCTGCTTATTTAACTTATACGCAGAGTACATCATGAGGAAGGCAGGGCTGGATGACTCACAAGCTGGAATCAAGATTGCTGGGAGAAACATCAACAACCTCCGATATGCAGACGATACCACTCTACTGGCAGAAAGTGAGGAAGACCTAAAGAACCTTCTGATGAGGGTGAAAGAGGAAAGTGCCAAAATTGGTTTGAAGCTCAACATTAAAAAGACTAAGATCATGGCCACCACTCCCATCACTTCCTGGCAAATAGAAGGGGAAGAAATGGAAGCAGTGACAGACTTTATTTTCCTGGGCTCCAAGATCACCGCAGATGGTGACTGCAGCCATGAAATTAAAAGACGTTTACTTCTTGGGAAGAAAGCTATGGTGAACCTAGATAGCTTAATCAAAAGCCGAGACATCACCCTGCCAACAAAGGTTCGCATAGTCAAAGCGATGGTTTTCCCAGTAGCCATGTATGGCTGTGAGAGCTGGACCATAAGAAAGGCAGAGCGTCGAAGAATCGATGCTTTTGAATTGTGGTGTTGGAGAAGACTCTTGAGAGTCCCCTGGACTGCAAAGAGATCCAATCGGTCAATTCTCCAGGAGGTCAAGCCTGATTGCTCCCTGGAAGGACAAATGCTGAAGCTGAAGCTCCAATACTTTGGCCACCTGATGAGAAGAGAGGACTCTTTAGAAAAGACCCTCATGCTGGGAAAGATTGAAGGCAAAAGGAGAAGGGGGCGACAGAGGATGAGATGGTTAGACAGTGTCACCGAAGCAATGAATATGAAATTGGGCGAACTCAGGAAGCTAGTGGAGGACAGGGAGGCCTGGCGTGCTGTGGTCCATGGGGTCGCGAAGAGTCGGACACGACTTAGCGACTGAACAACAACAACAACAAATATGAAGTTGTAAAGAGTTTGGGTACACCTGCAGACCTTGAGAGAATAGAATTCAACCCTTCTGGGTTACAACTAGCTTACCTTTTTGACAACAGGTTTAGGTGCTTGGACTTAAGGTTTCTCTCTATAATGAATTCAGATTGGGGCTGGCTGGCTGGCTGGCTGGCTGGCACACTCACACACATTCTCTCTCTCTCTCTCTCACACACACACACACACACAGGCCAGCAACAGCAGTACTGATTTTGTTTTTGTTTTCTGCTGTTCGCCTTGCCTCATTGCTTCCCGCCTCTCTTTGTGTCCCTGACTCCTTGCGCAGGCACCCCAGCCCTCCCCCCGCTCGCCCACCTGCCAACCCCACTCCTTGGGACAGCAAGACAAGGCAAACCCAGGAAGAGCCCTAGCTGCTCACAAGCAAAGAGGCACATCCACAGAAGTCCTCTCAAAACACACACACACACACACACACACACGTGTGTGTTTGCCTGCGGGCACATGCACACACACACCTCAGCCACTCACCAGAGCCTCCCCCACGCCTGCACATCTCGCATCCCTGCCGGGCTCCTGGGTGCAGCGACGGCGGCAGCTCCTTGGCCTCCCCACCCGGAGCTGGTTCGGGCTCTTTCCGGGCATCGAGCACCTCCGACTCCCCAGCTGCCTGAGTGCCAGCTGGGAGCGGGTCTGCGCTGGCCTCACTGCCCAGAATAGGCTTGGCCTCACCGGCTCCCCCATCACTCGGCACCGCTGCAGTTGCAGCCACGGCCTCCATTTTCTCTGCTGTTGCTTCCTTCTCCCTCTACCAGCAGCAGGATTGATAACCACGGCCTTCTTCGCTGCCTGGAAAGGGAGAGGAACGCTGCCTATTGGGGGCCAAGTACCTTGCCACTTCTAATCTCCTATTGGAAGCAAGGGAAATCCATCAAGCGTGAGAGGAACTTCCCATTGGTCAGAACGTTGGTCCTGAAGGAAGGATGAGGGAAAAGGGGGCGGGGCATACTCCTATCTGTCCATTACCCCCAGGAATTTCATTTTTACCCCATTTGGGGTAATTTACCCCTGTTCCCTGACCACTGGGTTAGAGCTCTGTCTCATGTACATAAACATGTTTGCCGCTACATAATGTAAATTATGTAAAATGCAAAGTGCCTGTTATAGGTGTTATAGGCTTTAGGTTAAGGTAGGAGGTGTGGACTGATGGTTGAGCTGCTAGTACTGCCTGAAGCTAAGCAGGAGAATCTGTGGTCTATTTTTGGATGGGAGACAGAATGCCAGGCTGCGACAAGCTGTGCAGTACCTCTTGTGGCAGAAGGGAGTCACTGATTAGCCAGCATGGGAATGTTGTGAGAAGGCTAGCTGGCAAAAGAACGGAGTCCAACCTTGGGGACCTGTCCAGGCTGGACTTAGAATCACCTGCTGAAGCTCGATGTTGCACGGCCAGAGGAGAGAACCACACTGTGAAGGCTACATCTGGGACTGAGGATTAGTGAATTGCAGAATACTGTATATTTGTAAAAAAAACCCGTTGAAAAATTGTGGTTTAGACTAGCCTGCCTTGGGCATTGCTTCGGAATGGAAAAGACGGAGTATACTGTAAATTCTTCAAAATAAAAATAAAATAAAATAGCAACAGCAACAAAGTAACATGTGTGTGTCACACCAGAGGGGAGGAAAACCTGTTGACCACGTGCCCAGGTGCTACAGAACAATTGTCTGATCAAAGTTCATCAAACAGTTTCTCAACTATATTTTTGTGAGTGTGACCTTTTACTTAGTGAGAACAGGACTATCATTATGACTTTGTCCAAAAGTGCGGACCAAACTACGTATAAAGCTGAAAGTGCTATTCACTTTGAGTGGCGTAATTTTTCTTCAATCAATAGCTGCTATGTTGGGGCTCCTGCAGATCAGGAACACAGTGGGGGTACTGATAAAGCTCTCCTTCTGCCATAGTTCCTATCCGCATGCATTCTTCCCCCGCCCCCACCAGCCATTAAGCTGTTATTGACTAAAGGAAAACTAAGCAACTCAAGACTACTCATGCTTTAAATGTAGTATGTCATTTGGTCCTCTGAGTCTGACAAAAGAACCTTAATGTTCCTTTAATGGCTATGGATACTTCCTGATGGGCAATTCACCTGCAGGTGTGCAGATCTGAGACTAATGTTCAGTCCATGTGCATGTGAAAAACAGCAGTTGGCAGTAGGAATAGGAGAAGTGCAGAGAATGGCAGAAATTAAGGGAGCTGAGAAGTTCTAGCTAGAAGTGAGGCCAGCACTGACCTGAGCACAACAGCAGCACACATTGCCAGTCAGAGGCGTATCTAGGGAAAATGGCGCCCATGGCAAGCAATGAAATTGCACCCCTATCAAAACATGCTAACATTCAAACGTTTGAGACCGGGACTCACTTTTTAGATTGGCACTTGTGTTGGGACCCACCGGAAGTGACGTCATAGCCAGAAGTGATGTTGTGGCAGGAAGTTACATCATCAAGGAGGAAGTGCTGTCATGGTAACATAATCAGATGACATGCCTGAAATGCAAATTGGTATTCTTAGACTGCAGCAATTGCACAATCATGAAACATCCCTGACAGTAAGCAAGATTAGGACCAAATACTATGTCAAAGCATGGAACTAAAAACAACTTTTTTTAAAAAAAACCTCACTTGAAAATTCAAACTGTTAACACTCACAAAAGGAATTTAGCAATCTGGGGTAGGCGAAAAAACTGGCATCCATGGCCAATTTGGATGACAAAAAATTTCCTACTGTGACCTCATGATGAGCAACCAGCTACTCTCAGACTGCATATACCCTTCATAGATTGTAACCTGTGGCGGACCTTTCCTCCAAAAATCTGTACCCTTTTAAAGGCACCTAGGCCAGACTGACACCATCACCACATCTTGTGGCAAAGAGTCCCACAGACTAACAACACAGTGGATAAAGAAATATTTTATTTTGTTTCTTCTAACTCTCCCAACACTCAACTTTAGTGGATGTCCTCTAGTTCTGGTGTTGTATGAGATGGAAAAGAGCTTTCCTCTATCCACCTCCTGCATAATTTTCACCAGACCCAGAGCACACTCAGAGAACCAGCCACAGAAGAAACTGCAAAATGGCCCCTAGTGCCAGGCATAAATGAAACCCCTTTTAGGCCAAGCCCCCCCCCCCACGAGCACCAGCCACAGAAGAAACTTGCTGCTCACCTCTTCTTCGCCACCACCACCCGCCTCTTCTTCTTCGCCGCCGCTGTCCTCATCGCTCTGCTCCGCTGCTGCTGCTCGTGTCATCCTCTCACCACTGGTCTGATGGTCAGGGTCCGTCCACGTGGTTCAACTGCCGCCTGGTGAAATACTCAGGCGCTGACCCTGCAATTCAATTGGTAGGAAGAAACATCAGGGGACCGCCCACACAGCCCACTAGCCTCTCTGATCCACCTTAAGGTGGCGGGAGCCCTTAAGGTGGGCCGGTAATGTTGAGCAGTTGCAGGGGTGCATGCCATGTTGTGGGGGGTGCCATGCAAACGGTGCCCCTGAAAAATGGCACCCATGGCTCTTGCCACCCCGCTATACTCTAAATACGCCTCTGTTGCCAGTGGCATTCCTACAGTGCAGGGGGCCCTAAGTTTTGCAGGAGTCTGAGCTCCTGTATAACACAACCCCTTCCCTTCGACCTCAGAGCCATTCACGGCTCGGAGAACAAAGCCTCTGAGCCAGTTCTCCAAGCCACACCAATGGCTCTGGAGGTGAGGGGGAGGGGCCATGTTACAAGGCTCCTGCAAAACGTACCATTTGCCCCCTATAGGAACACCACTGCACATTGTCTGATTCAGGAGAGCTTGTTCCAAGAGGCCCTGTTTGTATTCGTCAAACAAATATAGTATTTGACATGTATTTGGTGGTTCCCGTGTTCTCTCCTTGAAAGGTAACTAAACCCTGTAGCACTGTAGCAAAACTTTTCACCACTTAGGGGAAGTGTAAACACAAGCTGTCAGGGGCTGTATAGGCGTTTGAGGGGTATGCTTACCATTGGATGGTTCAGTAGGTAATCACTTTCTATCCTCTGTTAGGGCAGAGACCATAGGCAGTGGCCAGGTACAGGTGCCTAGTGTTTGACCTGTGATTTGTGAAGATTAGCATGTTCAATATTTCAAAACTGAGTAGGCTAAAAGTCACAAGGAACACACACAAAACCAGCTGGGCATGTAGGAATTCTGGGACCTTTTATCACGTTCTTTCAAAAACTAGCACAGTACAGGTAAATTAGATTTTAGTATGAATTTTGAAAGTGTGTAATATCACAAACATGTAAATCAAACCCGTGTAAAACAAGAGGTGACTGTGTCTAAATAGCCAGCCATTGTCTGTACTGTATACAAACTGGGCTGCTGCAAAGTCTCTCCTGCAGGCTGTTTCATACTATTTATGGTGCACAGGGCCAGCCCAGGAACCTTAGGCAGCATGCCAAACGCTCCCCCCTTACCTTGTGCTGGGTCAGCTTCTGCTCCTCCCATCCCCTGAATTGGGAGAGGAAGAGGAAGTGCAGAAGAGGGAAGATTGGTGGCCAGAGCATTGGAGATCCTGTAGCTTTCCTGTTCTCTAAACTTCCTCTTTTGTTCTGGCCCTCTTCCTTTTCTGATCCAAAGAGTGGGGGGGGGAGAGGAGCAGTGGAGGCAAGTGGGTGGACAGAGGTGGGTGCCTCCTGCCAACTTAGTGCCGTAGGCAACTGCCTCAGTTGGCTGCATGGATAGGCCAGTCCTGATTCAGATTCATGCATTTCTTTGCTTCTGTGCCTGTCCTCTTCCAGGACTATACCAGTGGCTTTAAACCTGAACCTTTTGATTTTCAACTGAAATGTCTTAATTGACTGCTTGTATTACACCAATTAATCTCACATTAAAATGAGAGTCAAATGTACTTAACGCCCCAAGGGCACTGAGGGCATTTGTTATCAATGCTTTATGCTTGCTGTGAAATTTGTCATTTCACAGCAAGTTGTTTCGAAATCTCCTCAGTGTTTCTATGGAAACGGCAAAAATGGCCGTAAGCTGTTAACTGCACCAAAGGATGCGCCCAATATGCACCCCCCTTTGAGCTTATTATTGTATATGTGCATTACGTGTTTGCGCAGGCTTTCCCCATGTGTCTGCCTCATGTGGGCTTGTCCTTAGAAGTCAGCGTGTTGGCACTCTGTGGCACCATGCAGGGAATTAGTTGGGATGGGGCTGTTGGGGCTTTGAAATGAATCAGAAGCGCCTTGAACTGGGCCCAAGAGCTAATTGGGGGTCGCTGCAGTTGGGCTAAAATGGCCCAAAGATGTGTTTGCCAATCAGCCCCTGTTAACAGGTAGAGGCATTTGTGCACACATTGTCAGGAGTAATTCCCTTTTGGGTGACCTTTCCCTCAACTCTTAGAAGGACTGTTGATGGTGCAGCTGCATAGAACAAAAGAAACACGGAACTGTGTTGAGTTCTCTCTCATCCTCCACTCTGTGCAGTACAGATTACCTCTATCTTGATGTCATTACTTTCCAAGTGTTTCCAAACTCCTGCTCCATATTATGTGGGGCTGGTGGGGGGATGCTCCCCAGTGGGTCTGGGAAAACGCTCAAAAGATCAACGCTGGGGCATGCCCCAGTACATGATGGGGACAGAGATCTTGAAGGCCTCTGCCTATTTTGAGTAGCAGACATGCCTCGGATTGTGCTGCACCTTACGTCCCATTTGTTTCAAGAAGATTTCATCATGACCAGCTTTCTCTGGAAGCAACCCAATACAATAAGTTGCAATAAGTAAATCCTGCAAACTTGACAGGGAATGTCAGGTCGCAGGGATTATCCATACAATAGTTTTCATGAGTCAATAAGAGGCGGCAGGAAAGAATGAGAGAGAAGAACGACACATTTGGTCCCACACAGTTATATTCCTTGCACAAAGAGCAGAGAAATATTTGCCTAGCATGACAGTGCCCTTCTAGAAGGTGCAGGTATGTGTGGAAAGCAAATGAATAGGAGGCAATATACATATATCTAGTATCTCTTATTATGCTGTTGGCAAAGATGCGGCTATTTTTGTAGCATCGTTCTACCTGCTAGACCTGAACAGTTTGTTCTTCTCCAGTTACGATACTCACGACAAGCATAAGATGTGGCTTATGTTTTGCAAATCCCATTCTGATGAATACCCAGGGAAGAAGAGGTGAGTCTGTGAAGATGCTCTTGCTTGCTAAAGAGCATGAAATGAAGCAAAGCAAGAGGCGGCAGCGGTAAGACAAGCAAACCAAGTGCAACAACATCATTTGAAAAAAACAAAGTTCTGCCAGGTGGATCTTCTTGATTTGTCTGTCACTCCATTTCCATTTGTGGATAGAGCCTTGGAATTGCTCTGCAGCATGTGTAGGTGTCACTTATTGGCAGCATCAGGGACCGATGGGAAATTGACGACCTCATAGGCATCTACTACGGTATCAATAGACTTGTATTCAGTGACTACGCCTGGTAACATGGCAAGTATTTGATTGGAGTCCAAGACCGGGGCATAATGATTTCTGAACATTTCCAGAAGGTTCTACAGAGTTCTATTTGTTATATTTGACTACACTTGGCCTTAAATGTCATCGTGACTGTCCCCAATCAGCTTAGTGACCCCAGAAACTATGGATTTGACATGAATGTCGGTCATTTTGGACATTGTATTGTTCACCCCTCTCACCCCCCATGCCGATGGGGGCTGAATGTGGACTTAAACGGCATCGGGAGCATCAACGTTCATCTCGGCGACCCCAGAAACTATGGATTCGACACCAATATTGGCCGTTTTCAAGTATTTTTACATGGCACCCCCTTCCCACCCCCACTCCTAGGGGTGCTAGGGGTGTAGTACCCCCACAGTATTTCTTTCCAGATTGTAAGGCATATGGGTACCAAGTTTGGTATAAATCCAGGCATTCCAGAGTTATGCTGGAACATACACACTTGTCACCCCTTCTCACCCCCCATGCCGATGGGGGCTGAACATGGACTTAAACAGCATCGGAAGTGTCACTATTCATCTTAGCGACCCCGAAAACTATGGGTTCGACACCAATATCGGCTGTTTTCAAGTATTTTTACATGGCACCCCCTTCGCACCCCACCCCTGGGGGTGCTAGGGGTGTCTTACCCCCACAATATTTCTTTCCAGATCGCAAGGCATATGCGTACCAAGTTTGGTGCACATTGCTCCAGGCATTCCAGAGTTATGCTGGAACATACACACAAACACGCATACAAACACACATATATAATTGCCTGGAGCAATTATATATAGAGAGATAGTATTATTCAAGAATATCAAGATTTTCACAGTTTTGGCCAGTAGTGGTGTCACCTCCATCCTGAGTGCATCACTTGTGTGGTCCACACCTCCAGCACCCTCTATTGACATCACTGTGTGGTGGTAATTGGTAGTGTGGTGGTTTTAGGTCTTCCTGAAAATGTTATTGTTTTTATCACCACCCTTCCTCCAAAGTAACTCAAGGCAACATATGTGGTTCCCTTCCCAATTTATCATCATAAGACCCTGGTGAGTGAGTAAGTGGCCCAATGTAATCTTGTGAGCTTCATAGCTAAACTGAGATTTGAACCTAGGTTTCCCAATGCCAGTCTAACCACTGTGCCACACAAAGGCAGGATGGAGGAAGGCAAGCACAAACTCCACAAAGCAGTAGCTAGGAGGTTCCTTTTCTCTTCCACTCTGTACTATCTTCCCTTTTTATTCCAGGGTGTAGGAGTAGGAGCTATGGCAGTAGGTGCATCACAGTGCTGGTGCATTACAGTGCAAGCCAGCTGCAATTTACAACCCTCCCTCCCAAAAAACAAAAATTGTGGGGGCAAACAGTATCTTTTAAGGCACTATCTAGTTTGCCCTCCTTTCTCCATGTTAGCATGCCTAAGCACCTTTCTGTGACACACCTTTCATGTGTCATGTTGTAGTCTTGATTGTATGGGATGTACTTTGGGTGTGTTGGGGGTTCATGAATGGATTGTCCTGGTTTAGCCAAGGATCGAAAAAAATGGCCTCCTGGCTCCTTCTGATTCTGTAGAATCTCGTTCAAAACTAAACAAATGAGATTCGTTGTCATAGCTGTCCTGATTCATTTAACAATGTATTTTTAATACTACTAACCAATTAAACTTTTTATTTGCTTTTATGCAGTACATCCAGTGGTGGAATCTAAAACGGGAGGATCCGGAATGCTGGGCAGGTCTAACCTTGAGTGGCAGCCCATCCGTTCGGGTCCGCCGCCTTCCCGCCTGCTGCGCGGGCTGCCCTCCGTGGACGCACCCCACCACCGCTCGCCCACGGCACCCGGCGTGCCCCCCACCCATTTCCCCCCCCGGCGAGCAGGCGCCCCCTCCAAGGCCACAAGCGCTTTGCAGCACCGCAGCCACCACGGAGCCGGGTGAATGGTGACGCGTGGGCAGAGCTAGGCTGGAGTAGCGTTCCACTCACAGGTTAGTCCCGCCCAGCGTTCTGGATCCTCCCATTTTAGATTCCACCACTGAGTGCATCTGTATATTTTACAGACTACTACAGCAAGTATTGCAGCCTCACAGTGCTTATGATTAGTGTTCTTGAAATCCACTATCATGTACCTTTATGAAATCGTACCAACTCATTTGGTCTTGAGATCCCCTTCAAAACATGTGAGGCTTATACGCAAGAGCATATGAAAATCTGGTATTCCTAGAAGTTGCTGCTGTGTTCCTGGTAAATAACTGTACCTGTCCTTCTTATCCAACCCAGTTTGTACTTACCGGATGTCTGGCTCTGTTAGAGGACTAGATGCTAATTAGCCAATGTAAGCTGAATTTCTTCAAGACATGTGGGGCAAACCTATGCGTGTTCACTCAGAATAAGTTCCACCCAGATCAATGATGCTTACTCTCAGGGAAGTTTGCAGAGGATGGTAGTCTAACCTAGGCACAGCTGTGATCAAGAACGGATGCTTATATTATTTCCTATCAATCCTCTTCCTGTTGCATAGCCTTGGAATACTCCTTCGCTGACTGCCGTGCATGGCTACAATGCTACATAAGAAGGCCAGAGTGCTGATCAGAAGTGCTGGCTATTTGCTAGCAGCCTAACAAAAGAAAATGAACGGACAGTTGCCAGAACAATAACTTTCAGATCACAGTATTGAAAGGCTGTTTGGGGCAGCCAGAAATGATTGTCCAGAAACTTTAACTTCAACAGAATATGATCGCAAGTTGCCAAAAAATGCTGCAGACAAATCAAAGTTGGGAAAATTTGCTTTGGAATTTTCCTCAAATTCATTTGTGCTCTAAAAGTGATGTCCACCTGTCTGCTTTCATTAGCAGCCTTGTAGATCTTTGAAACTGATGTCATGTCCCTGCTTAGATCTTTTATTGTGCTCATTCCTTTACTCCAGCATTTCTTTTCATGTACATCATGAATTCAAAACCTTTTATTATGTTTGAGGCTTCCTTCTGAACCCTTTCAATCTATCATCAGCCACATTTAAAAAAAAATTATGATCAGGACTAGACATGGAATTCCAGCTGAGTCTGGCCTCTCTAATGGTTTCTTCTGGCACTGAAACTCTCATTCTATGAAAGTTCTGAGACTGCATAAGATCATACTCTAAAATAAAAGAGGGTAAAAGGAAATCCATTTTGAAAGAACTGAGAATTGCTGTCTACTTCCATCCTTTAATCTTCTGAATGAAAACAGATGAGATTCAGCTGAAAAACAGAAGGGATTCAGCTTGGCCCTAATAATGGAGGTTGAATGTACAATATATGATCAAATGGCTACCACCCCTGTGGGTGGTAGCATGGAGCTGGTGTGTGGGCGATTAAACAATATCCGTTACAAAGGGTCAAAATCATTGCTGCTGAAACAGGAAAAAGAAAAGAAAGAGAAAAATGCCACCCATTGATCAGTTAAAGTGGAAGCCAGCATCACGGATTTCCATTCCTAGGAGAAAATAATGTGGCAAATGAAAGTTGGGGAGTAATAAGGGGATTAGAATAACAAAGTACAGGACAGCATGCAGTGGGAGATGTTCCTTAGTGGAAACATTTCTATTAGGCTGTATCTAGACTTGCAAGGCCACAGATTAATGAGACTTCTCTTGCTGCTGTACAACACAAGATGGCAAATACCCTCTCTCCTTAAGGAACCTTTGTAGTGAAATTTAGATTTGATTCTAATGACCAAGAGCCGCAGAGTAACAATAAAAAAAACCCAGTGTGTGGCAGTGGTAGTAGTAGTCATGGTTGACAATAGTCACTTGTAGCCTTGGACCACATTGTTAAAAAGTATTGCTACCACTTTAGAATGATTTTGCTAAAACTGAAACTACAGGGGTGATCAGTTGAGGACTGGCCTATTTACTTTTTCTGTTGACCCCCTGTTAGCTTTTATTTTTAGAAACAGGTGGGGATGATTTGGCTACAATTGGAAGTAGTCAGGGAATGGCTGCGGTGTGTGTGCTTTGAGAGCTACAGTTTTTGCCCTGTCCCTTCCAGGGCAGGGAGATGTGACTCTGTAGGCAGGTGGTGCATGGGTTTTGGGCAGCGATGGGATCTACAAACGACCTGAGAGAACGCTGGGCGGGACTTAGGTGGGACATCCGGGTGATTGGCAGCCTGTCCGCGGCGATCCGCAGCTGCCCTGGCCTGGGGGGGGGGCTCCCGCTCGCTGCGGAGGATGGGTGAGTGTCGCGCCAGGTGCCTGGGCAAGCAGCAGTGGGGTGCGCTAACCGGGGGCAGCCCCCCCGAGGCCAAGACAGCTGCAGAACACTGCGGACGGGCAGCCAATCACACGGAAGTCTCACAGAAGTCCCGCCCAGCGTTCCCCCAGATCGTTTGTAGATCCCATCACTGGTTTCGGGTAGGCAGAAGGAAATTTTTTCATGTCCACCTAAGTGATGTAGTGAAGGAATCTGGTACATGGGGAAAAAATAAGATTTTTGAGCTCTGCCTCCATGCAATCTTGCAGATATTGGGTAGATTACGTCTGTGAGGTCTTTTCAGCCATAGGGAGGGCACGTGTGGCCTCTCCATGACTCAAAATGCCCATCGGAGTCCCTTTAAATAGGGACCTCTGGTTTCACAACAGATGCCCTTGTTTAAAGGCTACAATGGGCATTCTGTATTGTGTGGTGCCCCCCAACAGCATGGAGCTGGTTCAATTGCCTCCAGCCCCCACCAGCAATGCCATTGGTCCACCTGAAGGAGTAAAGTCAGTGGGCAAGTCAGGATGCTGACTTGGACGATGCTTGGACTACTTGGACAATGCTTGACCGGCTAAATGAGGCTGGCTGGCAAACGTTCTGGCTGGTCTTGGCTAGGCTATCTCAGGTCACTGGACCTGTCCTGTTCAGCTGTCTCAACCATTTGGGGTTGGCTGGGATTAGTGATGATAGTGTAGAAGCAGCTTACACATGTGAGGCTTGGAAAAGCTTCAAGGTCGCAGAGCTCCGGCAAAGAATCACACAGAGATTAGGGTAGCAAGAACTTCTATATTCTCAAAAGAAGGCTTCTTGCAGCAAAGAACAGGTAACAGGTACAGCAAAGTTTCTCCAACAGCAACACTTACATCTCCAGCAACTAACCACAGGTGTTTCTGGTCTTGATTAAATAGTCCCCAGCATCCAATCAGAGATCAGATGATCTTATCCCCAGGTTGAAGCTGAGTCAGAATGACTCAGCACTTTACTGCTGGTCTGCTAGGCCTGAATGACTCAGCACTTTACCTCCTGAGTCAGCCTAGTGTTAGGCCTTTCCCCATTCAGGCCTGTAAATTTCCAGGGACTTCCTTCAGTATCCCAACAATTAGGCACATGACAGGAGAGGACATGACATCAGTATCTTGAAGCCATGAGTCAGACAATATGGCTGACTCAGATCTTTCCCGCCAGGAGGAGGGTTGCCGTGAATTCTCTAATAAAACTCTCCCTGCACGTCTGTAGAAGTTAATATCTACCTCGTTAAGCATGCCTGCGTGTTCTGCATACGGGTGTGCGAATCGCTGTACGAAAAATGGGATTTAATTTCCGCAGAAAGATTCATGTATTCACATTACATCGGTTCAATAAAACTACCGTTCAGTGAGTACAGAATTTTTGAAGCTGTGTAATTTCTTGTTGTTCCTAGCAGTCTTATTCACCATTTTCTGACACCCACTGTTCATGGTCTAGAAGGAAAAAAAAAATTCCCCCCCCTTTTTCCCCCTTCCCGTTTACACTTTTTCCCCCACCTTCCATTTTCTACGGTAATATTTTTGAAATTCTGAACATTAACAGAATTTGGTTTTTTTGGGGAGGGGGGGTGAGTGTAGAAGTTTAAAAAAAATACTCTTAATAGTCTAGAAGTAAAAAAGAATTACTCTCATATTGACAACTACTTGTGTTATGAAGAGATTTTAATGTAATTTTCCTACATATTGTGTTATGAAGAGATTTTAATGTAATTTTTGCCCACCCTCCCCTTTTTTTTCTTTCCTTCCCGTTCACACTTTATTTTTGGTTGTGTAGATTTCAAAAAATAAGTCTGTGAAAACAGTGCAATCTGAGTTTAAATAGACAGCAAGTGGCATTTCGTCCGGTGTGTTCAGTAATATAATAATGTGGAATTAAACCTTGTAAGTGCATATTAAATCATAATCAGGTTACCAATAATGTTTCTCCACGATCACACGTTGTTATTTTGGTAAGTTTTTACTTCAGGAGTAAACTATTCAGTCCTAAACAATACGAGAAAAGCAATCTGAAATGCTTGGAATGAGCAATGTTTTGAGTCAGACAACATGGCCGCTAAGCCCACCCCCTGGCCTCATTTGGCTGCTATCTCTTCTTAAGGCATGTCCTCTCCTGTTATCTTACCTTCATGGGCACACCCTATCTATGACAAAGTCTTGAGTCAGGTAGTATTGACGACATGTATATCTGGGGGGGAGCAGACAGCTAAGACCATTTCCCCCATCCTAGCAACCTGCATGCAGGGGTGTTCTATGAGTTAGTTTTATCCTGCTGCAGTTCTTGTTAAATAAAGTATCCCATTTTCAACCCAAGCCAGCGTCTTGTGTGCTCATTGGAGTGTGTGTGTGGGTAATGGGACTCCCACCATGCCCCTACAATTCGAACAACAGCCATTTGGAACTCCAGGGAAGTAGAAGGATGGCATGGTTGGAGTCGACATGCAGACTACTTTCTCCCCATGTAGTTAACTAGGGATGTGACAAATAACTGTAATTTTCAGCTCCACCACCCAGTTCATGTGTTCTGAACTAGTGGCAGGGTTGCAAATAGAATGCTGAGGAATGGGGAACAATGTATAATTAAGACAGGTCTCTGAACTTAGAATGGTGGCGAATTGGCTGCTAATTATTATAACACTGCAGCTTTTGTTCAGATTTTATTTTGCCAGCAATGGATAAACAGCACTCCAAAAGTGCCCTCATGGGTTCCAGTTCCTAGGGAGGATTAACCCTTCCATATCTAGTTACTATGTTGCCTAAACATGTATATTTGGTGCTAGGTAAATGCCAGGTGAGCAAAACCCAGATCAGTCTCTGCATATTTGGCCTGGGCAGATGGCAAGGAAGCATAAATCCCACAGGTTTAAAGACTGTGAGCTGCGAATGGTTCTGGCACAGTTAGGCCAGCAAAGTTTGGCCTGCACAAGGGACACCATAAAGTATGTTTGGAGCACTCTCAGAGTCAGAGAGGCCAGCACACAGATGTATGCCATCCTCCCTGAATCTGAGAGTGGCCCAAACGCACTTTACAGTAGCCCTTGTGCCAGCCAAACTTTGCTGGCCTAACGGTGCCAGCTTAACTCCAGGTTAGGATTGCACCTAAATCTTCTCGGCTTCTGAAGAAATATTCTGAAACAGTCATGTCACAATCCACATCTCTGAACACTTGCCGACTGTCATAGTTATGGGAAATCCTGTTTTATGAACCTCTGCGTTTCAAAAAGTGTGCTCAAAATCAAAACTTTTAAAGTGGAAAAGAATCCAACTGCAGTGTTATAAGTCAGATCACGCCTGCTCTGTCACCACTTTTAAACAGTAACTGAGAATCAGTGCCAGATATATGCTTTATGTTCTCCAGAACATAAAATAGGTATAATGTACAACTTGAGAGGTTATTTTTCTTTCACATGTAAGTGAAGCAGTGGAAGAAAGAGTTGCAGGAATCTTGAAGAAACAATACATCCAAACTGAAAGTACTTCAATTTTTTTTTGGTCAGGCTATTTGCTGTGAAAATAGACTCCTCAGAGTCACCTCAGATACAATAGTTTCCATGCTATCATAATTTATAATTTTTACAAGGGCTCCACATAATCACTTACCTTCTAAAGGCACAAGTAATACACTTCCAGGCACAAGTAATAAAGGCACAAGTAATACACTTCCAGAAGAAAATGAAATAATACATTATACCAGTAAAAAAGTAAAAATTAAACTGAACTTTTGAATTTTCTTGTTTCTAGCTATATTCTTTAATCAAGTTGGTTAAAAAGTGTGTGCGCATGGGAAAGGGGAGCTAAACATGTAATTTGTAAATTAGGGTGCAATCTTAAACTGGAGTTAGGCCAGCAAAGTTTGGCTGGCACAAGGGATACCATAAAGTATGTTTGGACCACTCTCAGAATCCGAGAGGCCAGTACACGGACGTGTGCCATCCTGCCTGACTCTGAGAGTGGTCCAAACACACTTTACGGTGTCCTGTGTGCCAGCCAAACTGTGCTGGCCTAACTGTGCTGGCTTAACTCCAGGTTAAGATTGTGCCCTGAATTACAATGCAAGCCTATATATGTCTACAAACAAGTATGACGTAGTTTAGTTCATTGGGAACTATTCCCAGGTAAATATGTATAAGATTGCAGCCTTAGAAAATCTGAAATTCTGAATACAACAGGATATACTAATTGGATTGAGGGGGAAAAAAATAAGAGGAAGAAATTGGTGGAAAATGAATACAGCTCATGAGATGTAACCATTATTTTCCTTGTTTTTATTTGGAGGGGAGATGCTATTTGACAATCTGATCAGAGCCACTTCAAGACTTCCTGGAGCCTGAGACAGTGTGCCAAACGCTGCCCTTGCCCTTATAAGGTGATGTAGCAGCCTCTGCACATCCCAGTGGAGGCAAGTCATGGAAGAGGTGAGCACCCCTTGACCAATCTGCTAAGCAACTGCTTCTGTTGGCCTTATGGATGGGCCAGCACTGGATTGTACATGTACATGCATGTATCTCAAAAGTTCCCAAACAGTGGGTATAATGCCCACCAGTGGGTCGTTTTGGTGGGTTGTGAAACTGACAAAGCATGTTAGGCTATGTGCATCAAGGGTTTAACGACCTGTAACTTGGGGGGAATACTGCTGCCCCATCACCATTGGTGATGTGGCACCCCATCACCACAGAGGCTTGAGCTGCTGGTAAAGTGAAACTTTTTTTGGGTGGGTCCCAATGCTAACACTTTTGGGAACCACTGATGTACGTATCTTATTCTACTCAATGCCTCACAGATGTGTTTCAAACAATGGGTCCAAAAGCAAGAGTGGGCAACTTAGAACTCCAAGCTCTGTATCAAGTACTGTCACCATTTAGGGCCCAATCCAATGGGCCTTACTGTGGGTGGTACACTTGTAGTGCCCGGGCAAATGTCGTGCAAGGCACAAAGCTGGTTAGGATTGCGCCCTTAAAAATAGAATTTAGCAGGTTATAATTACATCTCAGCCTTGCAAATTGCTGCCATGCAAGTTTAAAAAAATGGGTCCTCAAAATTCCTTACGGCTTCTACAGCACAATCCTATGCATGTCTACACAGAAGTAAGCCCCATTGCATTTAATGGGATTTGCAAGGAAATGATTGGCTCTGATTGTCGCCCAGCAGCCCAAACCTGAGCCCAGTCGGTGCCGCTCACTCCTGCACTGCCTGGGGAACCGTCATCGTGAGAATGCCATAAGGCGCTTCGCCACCAATAGGGAGCTCACAGCTAAATAGTCGGCTCTCCATTATGTGCCCATTGGGGAGACCCATTAGGGTTGCCAATAGAGAGCCACTGGGGTTGCCAGGACTCTACATGGGGTAATGTTCCCTTTTCCTAAATAGTCTCTTGGCAGCTTCCCCAGCCCCAAAGGATACAGCAGCAGACATTTCGGTAGTGGGACAGTGGGGAAGCTGAGGATTGGAGGAGCCCAGGTTTCTTGCATGAATCTGATTCAAATCTCACTTGAATATGATTAGCTCAATTCCACAAAACCTTCTTTCCGTTGAAGAGTAATGGTAGGTGGTAGAGAAATATAAAAACCGTCAGTTATTTTAAAGAAGTACATGGAAGAACGAAAGGAAGCCAAGGCATATCTCACATTCCTTTACAAAGCTTTGCCACTTGAGCTATATAAACAGTGGCTGATGGTGCAGCACCACAGGTAATGAAGAGAAACAGAACCCCTGTCATAAGGGGTGGTCTGTTTCAGTGCCTGGCTGCGGTTTTTCTTAACACTTTGCTTCCTCTCCCTTATCCCTTAGTTGTACCTCTTTCCACATTCTCTGCGCTGTATATGTGCATTTCTTCCTTTCAGACTTACTCATAATTGTTAAGAGTTGACTTAGATTTTCTTTTTGAAGTGACATCAAACACAATGTTCCCTACAGATGCTGATGCTGCAGTTAGTGGGCTGGGTGCATTTTAAAAGGGGGAACTATGTTGCTTCGTTAGTGGATGGCCTCCTCCAAGGGTAATGTAAAATGTAGGGATCGGGGAGAAAGAATATTCATATTGGGAATGGATGAACAGCTAGCTATGCACCCAATCAAGAAATTGGAAGAAAAAGCCAGGGGAAAGGTGGAAGGTGACAGTGTAGAGCAATGGAGAGGATGAGGACCATCACAAAATGCCTTCCAAGAATTGTTCATCCTCACAAGGGATATTGCTGGGCACCGTGCAAATCCTTTGTGCCAGATACTAACTGCAATGCTAAACTGCCTGGGACCAGGTTGCCTTCAGTTCTGTGTGTGACTCCCTGTGTACTTACATCAGGATCAGAAGCCCTGCTGTGTATATCTCAGTGCTATGGGTCTGAGATGTATCAAGTAGACTATGGGCGATCTAGCCTTTCTGGCCTTTTCCATCATGGCAGAGGAATATTTGATATTGTGGCTGCTTATCCTCCAGCAGGCTGTGAAAATGTGGTCATTTCTGGTTGGTGCTGTGTTCCGTTATTGGTTGTTTAAAAGTAACAAGGTTTTTCCTGCTCTATGATCTCTATGGTTTTTATTTTCAGAGGCCCAGGCTTTGTCAGTCTGAACCATGAAATATGACCCAGAGATTAGTGGCACTTGAAAGACTATTGAGGGCACAATCCTAACCTGCAGATCGGCACAGATAGGCCAGCAAAGTTTGGCCAGCACAAGGGCCACCAAAAAGTATGTTTGGGCCACTCTCAGAGTCAGGGAGGATGGCGCACGTGTATATGCTGGCCTCTCTGACTTCGAGAGTGGTCTAAATATATTTTACGGCCTCCCTTTGTGCCAGGCAAACTTTGCTGGCCTAACTCCAGGTTAGGATTGCGCTCTAAATGAATTACTTATTCCACACCATATGCATGCTAGCCTTTCAGGTGCCACAAGATGCTTTGTTGTAGGCTTGTTGTTTATGGCATACTGCATGGTTACATTGGTTTTATTATTGTTAAACACCCACGCTAGGATCCTTCTGACAGAAATATAGGTTTCAAATGATTTCAGTAAATAAAATAATGAAGAAATGGAAGAAGGTGCAGCCTTAGCTTTACTTGTGAACAACCCACTGGCTCTCCCCCCTCCTCATATACACTCATTCCTTAAAGAGGCAGAGAGTGAG
>JAJKFI010032490.1:0-29261 GCA_029204185.1 Lerista edwardsae | reverse complement strand
GGGGGGAAGACAGAGGTCAGTGCGCTCTCAGTGTGGCCTGGGGATGTTGTAGGGGGGAAGAGGGGGAAGTGGTGGCAGTGGGCACTGGGGTAACCCAGAAGTTTGGTGTGGATGTGTGATGTGATGACATCATGATGTCACCACCCTGGGTGATGTCAAGCCTAGCAGCACCACTTTATGGAGAGACTTGTGTTTTTAGATGAGGCAACTGGGTCCTTGAATATAACAAAGACGCACTGATAAAGACAAAGACACATTGACATTGCCCTGTTAACCCACCAGCATTAGGAAGTTGCTCTGTGGAAGTGTTTCCATGGCTGTGTCGGAGTTTCCATGGATGCTGTTGGTGTCACTGGGAAGGGCTACGCCAGCATTAGCAGGATAGGAGGGCTGTGCTGGCCATGGCATTGCCTGGATGAGCTTAGGACATGACAGATTTTGCGCTGGTATTGGTGCATTGTCAGCACAGCCACCGAGTAGGATTGAGCTGTTAAGCAAAATCTATTTAGGCCTAAGGTCATGGGTGCAAAATGCTTCTTTCCAACCGCTCCCGAACTAGCTAGGAAGTGAAAATCACAGCTTTTTCTATTTACTGTTTCTATTTTGATGGAGGACTGAAGCTCGCTTTTTGGTTTAACACCCAGGCAGCTGGCACCAGAACATCCATATATAAATTAACTGCATCATGGCTTGCAATTGTCATGAACCTGTTAAAAAAATGGAGCAAAGCACATGTTCTCTAGTTTCGTGGATTTCTGAAATTGCTGCCAAGTCAAATCCAACTTTTCATCTTGTCTGGACAGTTGGGTTTTACAATTTAAACAATGGCTGTGTATATTCTACATGAGAAAAGACCCCAAACCCTGTGCCAAGGAATCCAAATTGTTCACTCTGGACAAATTACACGAGTAGAGTGTACTAAGTGTTGCCTGTTCTTCAAAGGCCTGTTGCCAGGGAAGGGACAAGGTCTTCCCCAACCTCTTGCAATGTGCCTCTTCTGCAAACCAAGAGACATGCAGTCTGTCTCCAGCTTGGTTCAGTTCAGGAGCTCTATCTTATATCCCTTGGCCTAGAAGTCATTTTTTGCACACATTTGGTTTTGGTTTTATTGCCATGGGGTACCTTCCCCAAAGGACAATGGAGGATATTGGAAGCTTGAGTCTTCAGAGAATCGTATTTGGGGTACTGGGAATAACAAGTCCAGATCCAATTTTGCTGAGACGCTATGCAAACTATTCTCCTTGGGTCTCATTTTATGGGTCCCTATGGGGAGAAAGGCAGGGTAGAAATATTGTAAATAAATTTTCACTTGCTGGACCCCCAGGGTTCTCATAGGTCTTCTCTCAGCAGAAGGGGGAACAGAAGAAGCAATGACAGTGCTACTCTCTTGGGCAGGTTGCTCTGTTGCTGCTTCCCCCAACCACCACCACCCACACCCACAAATGGGGATTCCCCTCCCCTGAACCTCCTGCATCATCACCCTGGGAGAAAGGGAAAAGAATGTTAAGGAAAGGGGGGAAAAGGGCAAGAAATGTTAGTGGAGTCACTTCACCACTGCATAAAGGCTATGGATGCAGAAGAGGTCTTGGGGATTTGAACTGAGCCATTTTGAGAGTCCTGGACCCTCCAGCTGCCCAAGAATGCTGACCCCTGATGCCAACCCTGACTGGGGATGGTACAGAAGGGCAAACTATCTGAATCCTTTATGGGTATTTTAAAGAATAAGAGCCCAATCCTATGTGGTCCAGAGTCGGCATTGGTGTCGCATAAATGCCATAGGGCACTTCTACCACAGGTGGTGAGGATCTACTGTGGGCACCAGCCAAGCGCCAGGCCCCAGCGTCAGGAGGACCTGACACAGAGCTGGCGGGTGGTAACTCTCACTGTCCCTGCCAGCAAGCTCTTTCGGTCTGGGGGAAGGGCGTGGGGAGAGTGGAACTGGGCGGGTGAGAGTCAGAGCAGAAGTGGGGCCGATGGTGACCTCCACCCCTGAATTCTGTCCTTGTGTCGAGCCACACAGCTCAACATGGAGGCCCTCAAAATAGTCAGCACAGACTTGAGGAGGCCCATTGGTGGCCCAGTGCCCTTACCGGGGGGAAGGGGACAAACGTGGATGTCTTCAATGGCTGTCTGGCTCCCATAGGATGCCGCAGGAACCATTTTGCTACTACTGCTCTTACGAGGGCTGGGCAGCTTAGAATTGGGCTGTAAATGTACATTCCTTGAAAGAAAAAGCCAAACAAGAAACACAGAACAAAACAAACCCCACTACCTTTGGGAAGTTTTTTTTAATAGATTATGTAATTACAAATACTGAGGACCAAGCTAGACATGAAGTTTAATTTTGGGCATATTCCAATCAAATTGGTTAAACCAGTTGGGTATATTGGTTTAAATTTGGGTATATGCCAATCAAATGTAATGCGTAAAGCAGGTGCTTCCCATGTTTAGAGCACAATGGATAGGGCAGAAGATTTAGTCGAGAGGGTTAACGCCTCCGTTTGCCTGAAGATAAGAGCTGAAGATCTGAAGGTCACCAGTTCGGGACAGCCGGAAGTATCTGTGAGCGGCAGACCTCGTTAATTGCGGCTGATTAACAGCTGAGCTTCGGCTGCCTTGTGTGAGGGGGAGTTGTGCCGAAGTTCAGCCGCTTCTCTGGTGGGAGCAGGGAAGCTGTTTATCAGCCAGCAAGAAGACAAACGGGTGGCCAGAATGAAGGACTAAATCCAGAAAGATCCATCTGTATGTGTGTAGTTCTTGAAAGATAGAACATTTCTGTATAAATTGTAAAAACCTTCGGGTTTCTGAATAAAGTCTGCCCATGTAAACCGCCTTGAGTTATAGTCACTAGAGAAATCTGGTGACCTAAGAAAGGTGGTATATAAATCCAAGTATTATTATTATTATTATTATTATTATTATTATTATTATTATTATTATTATTATTATTATTATTAATGGGTGAGGGAAGTTAAATCTTCCCACTGCCGAGGTTGGGCCAGCCATGAGGCCGGCTGTAGTGGTTGCCTCAGGATGCAGTCGATCACAACTTGCCTTCCAATCACCCTCCCCCACCTCTCCTCGGACTGGAAAAGGAAGAGGGGGAGAAAGTGGAGTGTGGAGGAGAGGAAAGCGGTGAGCCATAGTGTCAAGGGAGCATCGTTGGCACATCTCCAGGGCTGTATTTGGCACCAGGGCCACTTCAGGCACCAGGAGGTCTTGGACCAGCACTGACCCCCATCCACAGATTACATCCCCTGAGCAGCTTGATGTCATATATCAGATGAATTCTACAAATCCCTGCAGGATTCTGCGCAACGCTCTCACTTAAAGCATTCTTTTCCACCAAGAGCGCCTCCCCCCTCTAAGGGCAAAGCTGAAGTCCCTAATTTTAGATTCCCTTCTTAGCAATTTAATTATGTATTTGTTGCTCATAGCAGATACTGTAATGGTCATGTTACTATCTATATCTGTGTCCAAACCTCCCTGCTCTCAGTATAGTAAGTAAATTATTTCTGTTCACATGAGAGCAGTATGATGTTATGGAAATTAGATCATTCATATAAACAAAAGTAGAAAAATCCTAGCAATGTGGGGGGGGGAGGGGACTCCGTGTTTATAGCAATGCAAATGAAGATGGGATATGGCAAGATATGGTGAGATACATCAGCCCCCTCCGGCCTAAGGGTTTGTCAGCAAACATGCCACTTACTGTTTTTCTAAATAGCATTCTTAATTTGTTTTGTTTTCAGGTCTATTTCTGTGTCTCTTTCCACTGGTATCTAAACTATGTAAGACTGCTTTGGAAAAGCTTCAAGAGCCATGTAGGAGATGCACTTTTTAAAGGGACATTGTCCTTTTTCCCTTTAATTCTGCTACACAATAGTTAGAGCTAGGATTTCTCTCTAGGTAAAGGTTAAAGGTAAAGATTTCCCCACGACTGAATGGTCTAGTCGTGACCGACTCTAGGGGACGGTGCTCATTTCTGTTTCTAAGCCAAAGAGATGGTGTTTGTCCGAGGACAAGTTTCCATGGTCATGTGGCCAGCATGACTATACACTAAGGCGCACGGAACGCTGTTACCTTCCCACCAAAGTGGTACCTATTTATCTACTCACATTTTTATGTGCTTTTGAACTGCTGGGTTGGCAGGAGCTGGGACAAGCGATGGGAGCTCACTCTGTCACATGGTCTTGAACTGCCAATCTTCCAGTCAGCAAGCTCAGCAGCAGCGGTTTAACCTGCAGCGCCACCACATTCCCAGTGGTGTCATTCAAATGATTTAGGAACAGGAACTCACTTTTGATTGGCACTTGTCTTGATTGGATTGGCACCCGGAACCAGCCACGGAGCCCGTTAGGATCCGGAACACCCGTTCTGGTCCGTTCCCCCTGAATGACATCACTGCACATCCCTATCCTAGGATTTCTCTCTACCTGCCTGTTTATGCATTACCAACCCACGAAAAATTTTCAGCTCTCTTTGTCTCTGCCTTCAATTCATTGCAATCAGGCATCTTTTCTGCCTTTTGAACCTCCACTAGCAGAACATCTGATCACACCCTATAGGCAAACTTTCCATTTAAACAAACATCTGCAGTAGTTAGTTTCCAATGAGGGAAACATTGACTACTCTTAGCTACCTACAAGCAATCAGCCTAACTAAAGATGGTCATCCAGCAAGCATTAAAAAGAAAAGGTGTTTTTCTGATTAAGCTCCACAGAGCTGTCAGAATGTTCTTTTCTCATTTCATGTATTTGGATTAGTTGTTTGCATTTCCTGACGGAATAGCATTTATCTTGAGAACCTGCATTTACCTTTTTCCTTTAATTCCATAAGCTTTGCATTAAATGAATATAATTTGTCTGCATTTCATTGGTTGTATTGTGTTTGCTTGAACTTTAAGGGTATTCCTATATTACAAGCAAACTCACTTCTAAGTGGTGCTGTGCTGCAGGAGCTCTCTCTAAGGATGTCTAACTGCAGTTTCTGGCCTCTGTCAGGTTTCTCTACATCTTGCAAGGCATTGAGGATCTCAAACTGGGACTCCCAGCAACCAGCCTCCATCATATTACCTCCTGTGCTCCACTGCCGCTGCTAAAAGCTGGATTGTTACTGCCAATGCCAGCACCACAAGCTTATACACAAACAGCAGCAACATCATAGTGGTAAGCAGGCCCAGGGTAGCCAGGCAGGCTTTTTCAAGCATGCAGTTATCATGTGCAGCAGCTCTGTCTCCCGTATTAAGCATCTTGCTTCTATTTTAAGGCTTGTGCTGTGGTCTCAGTGCCAGGCGGGGGGGCATCCTACCATGCCCTGGGCCAACGCCAACTCCTTGCGATGCCCCAGGGTGTTGTGACACACAGATTGGCAACCACCGCTCTATCATGATGTTACTATGTTCACAAATAACTCAAGAATAAAGCCTCAATCTCTGATTTCTGTAAAAACTCCCCATATCCCAACACTCTATATACAGTAAATCTTTTAAATTGGTTAATGGCAGATGGCTTAAGTCAAAATTGTGTATTGATTTGAATGGAGGGTTTATTCTGCATTGATTGCAAGCAGCAAGGCATAGAAATTCTCTCATGTCTACGTTTTGCCCTATGATTAATGTTTTGAATGTTTTTCTTGATTTTTTTTAAATTTCAACCACATCTTCAGTGACCAACATTGTCACCATTTCTAGGAAGAAGACACTCTCTGGTCTTATTAACATTCAACTCAGCAGGCTGTGTTGTGAATTATGATTGCCTACTCATCATGTAGGAGGATTACATCTTATGGTACCAGTGGGCTATATTTCCTAATATCTGTAACTCAGAGACTAGGGAAAGCATGGAAGGAACATTTAGCAAACTGATAGCACATACTTCCACAGGTTTATATCTACACATCAAAATCCCATCCCCAAACAGTAATATTTTTTGAATGCGAGAAGTGCTGGCCATTTCTGTGTGTTGCAATCAATTTTTACAGAAAATAATGAAATCACATAAAACGTCTTGCTGTCCTGTCTTGCTCCAACTTCCCAGGTTATCTCTGCATAAGACATTATGTAGCGCCTGTCTGTGTGAAAATATCACTATGCATTATTGCAGCCTTACCCACATTTATTGAAGAATTCTGCCTTGCTCAATAATACACTGCTATCTGCTCCTTTCAGATGTTCTGTGAACATGTGAACATGTGAAGGAGGGAAAGTAGGATCGCACTGCACTAAATGCTTCTCACAGCCCAGTCCTATTCAGGATGAGGTTATTAACATAAGGACATTAGATCATAAAAAGAGCCCTGCTAGATTGGGCCAAAGGCCTATCTAGTCCAGCTTCCTGTATCTTCTAGTATCTCACAGTGGCCCACAAGATGCCTCAGGGAGCACACAAGACAACAAGATGCCTGCATTCTGTTATAACTCCCTTATACCTGGCATTCTGAGGTAGCCTGCTTCTAAAATAAGGGGGTTAAGGAGAGAGATATAAAATGAGGAGGGAGTTTGCACCATCCAACATGGCCTGTAGCCTATGATGGATGGAGGCATGGCATGGGATAATGGCAGCAGTAGGGGGCATGTGACTACATCCTTGCCTCCCAACGTGTACCCTTTCTCTGCTTAGACTCGCACCAGCTTCAAGCATTGGCACAGATCTGGAGAGACTTACTGCTGAGTACAAGGCTTGAGAGAGGTAAGCCTCCTCCCCTTCTCCTGGGTACAGAGTATGCTTTTTGGCATAGAAGTGGAGGGGGGGAAGAAAGGATAGGATTGGACTTTCGGAGCGATATCACTGGAGAATATAAGGTATTGTACACATCTCAGGTGCACATGCAATAAGGCGCCCTGGTTGGCAATGGCTCTCTGTAGCATTTATCTCCAGTGAAACAGACATACATGTGCTTGTCACACATGATTATTTACATGTGGCGCACTAGCAGTTTCTTCTGTGAATATGAGAGCAGTATGGAAAATTCAGCTTGTGTGAAACAACCCAGAGAAAGTCTTTGTGGGTGTATACTGGCAATGAAATGAGTGGTTGTGTGGGAGACAAGCAAAGAAATCATATAAGAAAGTGTAGGTGGGCCAAAACTAGCAGAATTGTGTTTTAACATGTGCCGGCAAAAAGCTTGTATGCTACACCAGAGCAAATGGTAAATTTTGCTAACACCTATTAGCTAACACCTATTAAAGCTAATAGCTAACACCTATTAAATTCTTGTTGTCCAATTCTGTTGTGAGTGTCTGCCCCATGCAATGTGATATGATTCTTTTAGGTGAACTGTGTGTTTCCACAGGTTTAAATCTATGTTTGTGCATCTATACATAAAGCATTTTTAACATCTCTTCTTGGTTCAGATATCTTCAGATGCCAGGTTGCTCTCCTAAGTAGTCAGAAGGTTTGAACAAACACAGTTTTGTCCATGTCTTTCCACATTATGATGGCAGATCCCAATGGCACTTAATGTCATGGGACGTATGCTGCTCACTCAACTGACTCAAACAGGTGAGTGCTTCTTGCGCGGACAGGATGATACCCAAAATGCAGGAAGCCGTACCTGCAAAAAGGAAGCACGGTGTTATATAAGAAGTTGTGCAACTTGCTTTTTGCAGAGTGTACTACCCACACTGATCCTGCTAATATCCTTTCAAATCTGCAATTTGTACTAGAGGATTTCAAATCAGTTTTGTGGCACTGAGGTGTGTGGATTCAGTGCAGCTGAGACCCAAGAATAAATCCTTCTGTATGGCAGTATTCAAAGTAAACTCAAAGCCACAGCTGGCCCACTTAAGGGACCTGGTGGGTCTCAAAGCCACACTGCACTTTTGAGAAGGGGTGAGTCCCTGACCCACCACCCTGTTCAGCTACTAGTCCTGTTCTTGTCCAATATGAATGGGCACATTCTTGGAATTTGTAATTTGCTCCTGTATCTAAAGAGCTGAAACTGCAGAATGCCAGACAAGGTTTCAGTTTGGAAATAGCATGATGATTTGGAGGCTTTGCTCTCCAAGCCATGAATAGCTCTGGAGGCAAAAGGGAGGGGCCGCTGTGCACAGGAGCTCAGGCTGCTGCACAACTTAGCATTTTGCCCCTCTGTAGGAATGCCACTGCAGCTTTGGGATTTGCATTTTATAATAACAATGTTGTGTAAACAGATAACCATGGCCCCTAAATCACCTTTTAGAGAGGGAAGCTTTGTTCTGTAGAAGAAACTTCAGTGTTCAAGGGAACGAATTATCAAAAACCAATGAATTATTCATGCATTGTTCACATTACATCACATATTTTCACAATACAATGGTGTCTCCGGAACGGATTACTCTTGTAAACAGGGGGAGCGATAATGACGACACCCACTGTATAGTCTCAGCATCCTTGAACCTTGAGACCCAGGGAGCACCTTTGTCTTTCAAAAGCAATATGAAAGATTGTTGAGAGCAATAAGGAAAGTGCTTGGAGAATTTGTGTAGGTACACAATACCTGCATACAGTGAAATATGTCCATGTGCCATTGTCATACGGCAACATATATGTTAGATACTTTCAAACTGCCTGGCCATGAGTTTCACTGTGGCCCTTTCACAGTGGCCACCAACCCACCAACCTCCCTGTGCAGAACAGGAGGAGGTGCCAATTCCATGCTTGGAGTAATTAAAAAAGGGGTTGAGAATAAAACAGCCAATATTATGCCATTGTACAAATCGATGGTAAGGCCACATCTGGAATATTGCATACAGTTCTGGTCACCGCACCTCAAAAAGGACATAGTGGAGCTGGAAAAGGTGCAGAACAGAGCGACGAAAATGATGACGGGGCTGGGGCACCTCCCTTATGAAGAAAGACTACAGCGTTTGGGGCTCTTCAGCCTAGAAAAAAGGCGCCTGAGGGGGGACATGATTGAGACATACAAAATAATGCACGGAAGGGATAGAGTCGATAGAGGGATGTTCTTTTCCCTCTCTCAAAACACCAGAACCAGGGGGCATCCGCTAAAACTGAGGGTTGGGAGAGTTAAAACAGATAAAAGCATGTACTTTTTTACCCAGCGGGTAGTTAATCTGTGGAACTCTTTGCCACAGGAGGTGGTGATGACATCTGGCCTAGATGCCTTTAAGAGGGGATTGGACAGATTTCTGAAAGTCCATCGTGGGCTATAGGCCATGACGGATTGTGCAACCTCCTTACATTAGTAACAGAGTACCGGGTGCAAGTCTCGTGCCTCCCTGGGGCACCTGGTGGGCCGCTGTGAGATACAGGAAGCTGGACTAAATGGCCTTTGGCCTGATCCAGCAGGGCTCTTCTTATGTTCTTATGAGGAAAAGCCAGCAAGGCAAAGAGCCCTATTGCCACTACTAGCTGGTACCTTTCAAACTGGAACTAGGTCTCCACCACCACCCCCAGCAGCCACAGACCCACCCATTGCCTTGTGAGGAGGAGGAAAGGAAGAATCCAGGGTTGTACAACCACCGTCATCCTTCCCTGTTGCAATGCTTTTCCCGTGACACACTTTATGTAGGTTGCTCAGGGAGCCTTGTTGGTACTGGCAGAAGAGTGGGATACAAGTGTTTAGAAGAAAGAAAACAAACAAGCAAGAATTGTGTTCCCGTCACTAGTCCAGAACATCTGCAAACAATGTGGTGCCAAAGCTTTTTTCTTTTTTCTGGCTGGGCATTTTCTTAGTACCCTTTTCAAACGGGTGGTGGAGGGGGAGAATGTCTGCTTTTCACATAGACGTGAAAGGTTCAGAAGCCCCCAGCCAACGCCAAGAGGGCAAAGCAGCGTGGACTGAGGTCTAGCCGTTAATGACCCAGTTGCAAGGAAAACAACTGAGGGCACAATCCTAAACTGAGTTAGGCTGGCATAAGCTAAACCGGCAAAGTTTGGCCAGCACAAGGGCCACCGTAAAGTATGTCTGGACCACACGGAGTCAGAGAGGTCATGTGCACCATCCTCCCTGACTCCAAGAGTGGTCAAAAAAATGCTTTATGGTGGCCAAACTTTGCTGATTTAGCTCATGCCGGCCTAACTCCAGTTTAGGATTGCGCTCTGAGAGTTTTCTTGAGGCGTCTTTCTAGGAGAGAGAGCGAGAGAGAGCGAGACACTCTGAGGCGATCGAAGGCTGAATGAGGCACCGCGAGCTTTTGGAGAGGGAAGGCGACGCGGGCAGGGGCGAGGGCGCGTGCGTGCTCGCGCGGACCAAGCGCCTGGAAATGCGCGAGGGAGGCAGCGAGTGTGACGGGGGGAGGGGGAGAGCGTGCGCTGCGCTGTCTCTTTAAGCGGAGGACTGGGGCGCCTGGGCGCGTGTTCAGTTCAGCGCCTCGCCTCGCGCTTCTGCTACTCCAGCGGCGCCCGCTTCGACAGTCGCCGGCTCCGCTCTGGCGGCTCCCTCGGCGGAGTGACCCTCGCGGGGCCCGGCCGCGTCGGTTCTCGCTCACCCGCCCACTCCCCCGGCCAGGCGTCGCCATGGACCACGGTCCCAAAGAAGGGGACGCCGCTGGGGCAGTGGCTGGGGACTCCGGGCGCGGGGCCGCCGGCGCCGCCGCCTCCTCCTCCGGCGGGGTCGTGGTGCAAGTGCGCGAGAAGAAGGGGCCGCTGCGCGCCGCCATCCCCTACATGCCCTTCCCGGTGGCCGTCATCTGCCTGTTCCTCAACACCTTCGTGCCCGGGCTAGGTGAGTCGCCTGGGCGCGTCCCGCAGGCGGGGAGCGGTCGGGGCCGCAGCAGGGGGAGTGGGCGCGCGCCTGCAAAGTTGCCTGGGCGGGAGGGGGCGGGCGGGCGAGCGGAGGGAGCGGCGAGGGGGGCGGCGGCGGCGATTCCAGACAGGCACGAAACTCGGTCTCAGCGCTTGTAGCGGGCTCCAGCCTGCGGTCGCCGGCTGCGCTCCCCTTCGCCAGAGCGGCTCCTAACCGCGCCGATGAGCACTTTCTTCCCGGGACGAATCGCCGCGGAGGGGGGGGGGCAGAGAGTTACAGCCCCTCCCCACTGTTCTTTGGGGAGCCAAACCGGAGAGGCTCGTGCAAAGCGCCGCTTCCGCTTGTGAGGCAGAAGCCTCGGCTGACGTTCTTCGGTCGCTCCTCTCAGCGCCACGCGCGCCTCATTCATTCTCGACGACAACCTGCTGCTGCTCTCGGTGACTCGGCAGGCCTGAGAGTGGTCGCAGAGCGGAGGGAGGTCTTTCTGCACGACCCCGGATGCCAGCGGCTGAGGGCAGCCTGCTGGGGCTGTCTGACCTGGAGAAAGCAAAGGTCCATGCGCCACGTCCTGAGATAAGCGAACCCCCTTTAGCTCTCTTCAGGTCTTCCTCGCAGGGGTTGGTGTTCCGTTGGGGGATTGACTTTCCAGTTAGAACATAAAAGTGCGGGAAAGAGTCATTCATTCCAAAGGCCCCTCTTGTCCAGCATCTTGTTTCTCACAATGACCAACCCGAACCCAGGCAGGACAATGTGTGACAATTGGTGTTGCTTCTCAGTAAGTTCAGCTACCTGTTGTCTCGGAAAGTGATCACCACCATGACCAAAAACCCAGCCTTTTATAGCTTGGATAAACCATCCTCCATGACTTTGACAGTGTAAAGCCATCTAAGCCACTGTTAGTGGTCACCACCATATCCTGTGGCAGGAGATCTCATACTTCTTGTCTGTCCTGAGCCTACTGCCAATCACTTTCCATTTCTTTCAGTGTGTGCAGTGATTCTGATCTGCATTGGTCATCTTGAGTGCTGTGTTTTCTGAATGAATTGCCAGAACTGACATGATATACTTGCCAGTGCTGCATCCTAGTGTCTACCACTCTTGCTTGGATGTTACAGAGGGGTGGGAAGCAGAGGGAGGTGCAAGCAACTTCTGCCTCAGTGGTGACCATTATTGAACAATGCCCAGCATGCATTTTTCATCTTTGAGTCTTTAAAGCTTGCATGCAGACTTTAAAGCTTTAAAGTCTGGGCAAAATGTTTGTTGTTCGCTTTTCCCCTTATTTATTCACAAAGTGCTCATTCAGGAAGGCATTACTTCTCCAGTGACACCTGTAAGGAGTTCTGCATAGCAGAAATGTTATTCTTTCAAGGGATATAAAATGTCTTCAAACTGAGTGGGGAATGAGGTGTTTTTTTGTTTTTTTACAAGTGTTGGTTTAAGGAGAAAGGAGCAAAACAGACATTCTTTATTGGGAATTTCTCAAAGAGAAGGCCGCCACCTTTGTTCCTGTGAAAGGCTCTGTGCCTCTTACAGCTGTACAAGCAGCATTCGGCAGGTTTAGCTTTTTCCAACACAGAGATGCAGTAAGTAGGGAAGTATATCTCTATGTCAGAAAGTTACACCTGTTGTATTTCTGCCTGCCACACAGCGGTAAAAGACAGAATTTGTTTCCAGACATGATTCAAGGGGCTGCATATTGCTTTTAAAGACGTTTATGGCTTAGGACCAGGATACCTGAAGGACCACCTGCTTCCATGTGAATCTACCCATCTGGTAAGGTCTGGTAGGGAGGCTGTTCTTAGGTATCCCCTGTGGCTTTCTGCAGTGATAGTCGGGGGCCTTCCCTGTGGTATTGGAAGCCTCCACCCTCTGGAATTCTTGGTCTCTTTAATTCCCAGTCCTATACATGTCTACTCAGAAGTAAGTTGCACTGTTGTCAATGAGTCTTGCTCCAGGTAAGCATGGATAGGATTCCAGCCTTAATGCACACCTGAACTGCTCCCTGCCAGACTTGCTGGGGACTTAAAGAGGTGACTCTTTGAGCAGGCATTTCCTGGACTCTCTTGATTTAGTTGTGCTTGTTCTGTTTTAATTCTATTTTGTTTGGGTTCAAGTGTTTTGCTATTACTTTTTTAAAAAAATTATGATTGTATTGGTATTGTTTTATTGTTGTAAGCAGCTTTGAGTCCCCTAATGGGAGAAAATGGGAAACTATAAATGCTTTAAATAAATAAAAAGCACAAAGCCTCTGGCTGGAACAAAAGTGGCAGGCTTACTAAAGGATCCATTGTCTTCTTCCCCCAAATGCATGTATTTCATAGGCATGCAGAGTTTCACCTTGTAAGACATACTATTGTATTGTGAAGAGTATTTTATAATGACAGTGAGGGAGAAATTGTAGTAACAATAAAAAGAATGAATGCACCTCCATGATGCAGTGCAATAGAACCCTTTGCAAGGGGTACTTGGCAGTCCTGATAGCAAAATAATTGGCTGCCATGTGCTTGTTGAATTTGTTGAACAAAACAAGGGTGTTTGTTGAAAGGTCTTGCAGGTGCTGAGGGTGTTAAAAGAGCACACGTTATTTTAACATTTCCTAACAAAATGCAGCAGCTCTCGATGTTCTGTGGAGCTGTATTTGGATTTTAAGAACTCCAGAAGTCAAACAAAAGATGACCTTCCTTTGTTTCTAGCATAACTTTGAGTGGAGAAAAAATAGGCATCACACCACAAATCACTCTGATGTACAGTACCAATACTGTAGCTGTTGTTGGTTCCCACTCCCTTTACTAGAACATAATGCACTAGTAGCAGTATAAATGTTAAGAGCTAATAATAATAATAATAATAATAATAATAATAATAATATAATATAGTTATCTCTTTAATTTGGGACAGAGCTGTCAGTCCAAGTGTCTTCCCTAGATTTTATTTCACCCCTTTTAATTGGTTGTGCTCCAACATCCATTTCTGGTAGCCAGGTTACTTCAGCCATAAAGCCAACCTGTTGGCAGATTCTGAGGCTACAGATGCCATTTAAGGAGCAGTGTCATTTTGATCCATCACTTTTAGATGGATCAGACCTTCCCTAAAGGTCTAAAGATCATGGTCCTTTTCTTTGGCCTACTTAGAATTGGAGGGAATAATCAGGGTTTTTTTAGCAGCAATGTTCAATTCTATTTGTGTACTTTTTAGAAATTTTAATAATTAGGGCAGCAGTGTAGCTAGAGAGGGGCAGGCCATGTACATGTAAGTACTGTCGCCTTACAACACACCATGTACGTGGTCCCTCCTGCTTGCCATTGGATCCATTCCAGGCAACAACAGCAACATGCAGGAGATGCAGCTTGATTTGGTGAGCTCCTGCGCATTGCCTTTGCTCCCTGGAATGACTGCACTGGTGATTGGGACAAGCTGCTTATACAACGCATTACAGTGCCTGCAGAACTTAACATTTTCGCTGGCCCTCTAGCTCCACTACTGAATTAGGGATATTCTTATATTTCCCTTTCCTTTTCTGGAAAACTTGGATCTTGCCATACTAATCCATTCATGAGTTACATGTAGATTGGATTGCTGTCATGTGTTTTATGAGGTCCTTGAAGAGTGTCCAGAAACTGTAATTGCCAAAACAGGAATTAATGCTGCATCCTGCTTACGGACTACAACAGTGGTTCTCAAACCTTTTACCACTGGGACTCACTTTTTAGAATGACAATCTGTCTGGGACCCACCAGAAGTGATGTCATGGTTGGAAGTGCTGTCATTGTGACGTCAGAACCTACTGCTTTCCTGAAAGTTCTGCAGTCAGTTGGGTTCATTCTCCATTCTGCCATTTTCCAATAGCAAAGTGAATCATAAAGAAAAAAGCCTATTCACAACCTTGACAGAAGCAAAGCAACCACATAGCCCTCTCCGTTTCCAGCATCCCATCTTCTCTTATTTTCAATATGGCTGCTCTAGGTACTTCATGACGCACTTAAATTGGCTTGTGACCCACTGGTGGGTCCCACAGTTTGGGAACCACTGGACTAGGGTGTTTGCAAGGATCATATTACCGCTATGTTATGTGAGCTGCATTGATTATCAGTTCATTTCTGGGCTCAGTTCAAGGTGCTGGTTATTGCCTTTAAAGCCCTAATAGCTATGAGACCTGAGTACCTTAATGGCTGTCTTCTACCTATACAAGACCTCATATGTTCTCAAGGCAATCAAGAAATGCTCTGAGTAACATGGATACTAGAAGCAGGACTTGGTAGGTGACGGCACCAGCTCAAGGAACTCTCTCCTATCAGAGGACTATAAAACACCCCATCTATACTCCTTCCAGCACATTGTAAAAACATGACTGCTTCTGTGTTGGGTGGATGATGTTTTTGTTGGCCTCTGTTATCTAGTTTGTTTTTTTGATGAGGTTGCTTTGTTTCTTTTATGAAGTGATGGTGTTGTTGTTTTTTGTTTACATTGATTATTTGTTAATTCTTTGTGCACCATCTTGGGCTGCCTTAAGGAAAGGCAGGACCTAAATGTTTTTTTTAAAATAAATGTCATGGTTCTTCACCATGTTCTCTCATGTACTGGTTGTAACTATATGTGCATTCTGACCCTTTGTATGCTTGCTTGGGAATAAATCCTGCTAAGCTCAATGGAGTTTATTTCCAAGAAACTGTGCATAAGGTTGCAAGCTCGGTGATTTGACTGTGTCTCACTTCTTGCCTTGCTGTCCAGCTTTTCATAATCCTGTTATGAAATGACACGTTGTGATTATTTTGTATGTTTACAAAGTACTTTTTAAAAAAAAAAAACACACAACACCATACGGACTGAATCAGCAATATTCATTTGCTTTTTTGTCACTTTTCACCTCTCTGAGCACAGTCACAGGAAGGGAAGTAGCAGAATGTCACTTCAGTCACATCAGAATTTTCTGCCTCTTGGAGTAGAAACATAATATCCCCCATATGCCGAAACAGGAAATAATAGTGTGTAGTATGCTCCATCTCCTTTAGTTGTTTTTAAAAGTAACGATGGAAATGCCACAGTGTGAATGTTTAAAGCATCCAGGAAAGGATGCCAAAGCTATTACAGCATCACTGTCTCCTTTGTACATTTGTATCGGCAGTCTCGCAGTGGCAGTCACAGCAATTTCAAACATCTTTAATCTAGACTTGGTGGTTCTTAACTTAAAAGTATGCAGGAATCTTCATCAAAAGTAAGAGCTTCAGTGTTAAAACTATTGCCAAATAAAAACAAACTGAATCAGGAGGATTATAAACCAGGGATATCACACATAATATAAGGCCCACAGGCTGCAATTCATCCAGCCCCCATTATAATTGGGCTCTCCCAGCATGATAATTGGGCTCTCCCAGCGCTCTCTCATATCTTGAAAATATGAAGATTTGCTCATTTTCTCTTCTGTCATTTATAGCTAATGAGTTTTTAGGTGAGAAAAAGTGTAATCTGGCATCTGAGTAATGATGTCACTTTCTGCTTAATGATGTCACTTTCAGCCTTCATCAGGCACCAGAATGCTAACTTCCTCCCTACCCTCTTTATGAGATGTGTTTGATATCCCTGATGTAAACTAAGCAATATTACCACCATCACCACTTAAGTAGAGTTACTTGCAAAGGGAGGACCCGCGTGCCCTCCAGTATCCCAATCCTAATCTATGCTGGTAGAGCAGAGCCACATGGCCTTCAGTGTATCCAGTGCAGCACAGGAGCAGGCTAGAGAACTTCTCAAGGTAAGGGCATATCAGGGGCAATCTGGGGGGTGGGTGAGCACCTAGGGGCACACCTCCAGGGCGTGCCGCCCTTCCCCTCCTCCCCCCCCCCTGCAGCCTTGTGCAGCAAGGGCTGCCCCTCCACAAAAGGGCAGGCAGCCATTCTGTAGGCACCTGGTTGCTTCAAGATGTGACCACGAAAGCCTCTTCCCAGAGCAACCTGGCACTGCTCCAAAGACGACACATGGCTCCTTCTTGGTGGTGGTGGTGGTAGGCGGAGGATGGCTAGCATGCCCGCCCCCCGCCCAGCGCCTGGGGCATTTGCACCTCTTGCCCCCCTCTCAGGTCCATCACTGTGTTGTATTTCCCCACTTACTCCAAGTAATGCCCCAGCCTGCCCTATGGGACTACTCAGATCTGAGCCTGCTAGAGTGGGCATAAATAGAAGCAGTCTCATGTAATGTTGTCAGACCTGAGAAGGTCTGATCTGGGAAGCCGACCCCACCTATCCCAGGCCTGTTCTACCGCCTCCCCCATCCCAAGATGCCTCCTCCCAACCTTCAAACTACCCTCCCACCACTCCTCCGCAACCTGGCATGACCTTACGTGCTCTGTCAGGCAGAAGGCTTGGATGCAGCTTTGGCAGGGATGCCCAGACCTCCCCTGCTTACTCTGTGAGTATGCCCTCCGCCAGCATAGAAATCCACTACTATGCCAGTAGATCTTGTGGTTTGGATCATACTCTCAGAAGTGCACATTACACAAGAATATAAATGAGGGGATAAATCACAGTCACTTTGAGTATTTCAGTTTAGTATTTCTTCAGAGTTTCAGTACTGTCTGCCCAGCTGTTATAATTGTACAAGTTGTATCCGTGGAGAGAATGGCTGGTTGAGTTCAGAAATAACAGATTTCTTGCCTGGATACAGGCAGGGAATACTGTGTAGACTTCAGGCCAGGGTTTTCTGCCAGATATGGAGTAGATATTGGGAATCTGCCAGAGTCTGATGTGTGTGAAGAACTGTTCTCATCTTCTTAATCCTCAGATTTATAGAGACCCCACCAACCTCCTTGGCTGTAGCCCCAAGGAGCATGAACTTATTAATTATTGGCCACTGATACTTTTTCTGCCCAAGAGGTACTCAGAATACTGGCACCCAGAATGCCAGTAGGGTTACACACATAATGAAAGTGAGGGAGAAGGAATCTCTTGGCATCTTCTGGATAGCCGCAACCTTAGGACACAATCCTAGTCATGTCTACTAAGAAGTAAGTCCCATTGCATTCAATAGGGCTTACTCCCAGGAAAGTATGCATAGGATTGCAGCCTTACAGCCCAATGGCTACCCCTGTATCCAGCGGGATTTGCAGCAGCCGCCCTCGGGAGAAGAGGACATTCATCCCCTTTCCTTGGGGAAATACCTGTCCCTTGCAATGGGACTCCTTGAGTCACCACCAGTTATTTTGCTGGTGGTGACTCAAGCATTCCTGTGTCGGGCTTCCTGGGCCAAGGTGAGGGATAAGAAACAACCAACGCCAGCATGGGTCCGCTCCTCTGTTCCCCACCCAGTTCTGTCCCCCACCTCTCCCCTGCCTCAAAAACACTCACCGGGTGCCAGCGCTGCTGGAGAGCCACGGCCTGTCCGGTTGGCGCTGAGACCAGGTGCACACTAGCACTGGCCCAGCACCAGTGTTTCATCCTTCCTGGGTGTCAGAAGCATGCTTTATGGCACAGTCACAAAACACTTAGCCGGTGGTACACACATGGTACTACCAGTGGTACTACCAGTACCACTGGTCGTACGGTGGTACTACCAGTGATATGGCCATCAGGATTGGGCCCTTAGTTCTGTATTGATTGTAACATGTATACCCTACAGAAGATGGTTGGCTAGATAAAGTGGGAAGAAGAAAGCTGGAGTGTCCTGAGGTTCCTGGAGGAAACGCAGAATAAAAATATTATACATAAAATGAAAAATGAAAACCTTATTTCCAGGATTTCATGGGTCTGTTTTAAGAGTCAGTTCACTGGTTTAATCAAACTCATTTTTATGCTTGTCTTCCTCGAAGGAACTCAATTCATGGCCAAACTGAGAATGCCTACTGTTTGTCATGTGGCCAAATGGTTTTATGATTACTTCACCATGAACTCAGTTTGCAATAAAACCCACATTGGGTGGGGGGGGGGAGAAAGATGTGATTGCTTGCAGCTCAGTCTACAGTACACAACCACTTGTCATCTGCTGCTCTCAGCCTACATTCCTGACATGTGACTTCACTATAAGAGCTTGAGGGTTCTTTCAATTATGGCAGGAGTAATTTTCTTAGTAGAAAATATGACCCCCAAAAATGCTTTTCTTTAAAAGACAGACTGCAGCTGCTTTACTACTATACTATTTCACTGTAGCATCTCCAGGCATTTCAATAACTTGGTCTAGGTAAACTCTGTCAGTATGCTGTGCTGTGGTTTTGATACACATACCCTGCCTCCGAAATACCGGGAGCGAAATATTTTACTGTTGCAGTGAAATAAGACTACTTGCAGATTACTGATTTGCAATAATTAGAAATACTTCAAACAGCAAAACAGAAAAGTACATTAACTTAAAATGTGATTACACAATTTGGTTTTTCACATACTGCTAAAACAATTTAGCACCTCCTAATCTGTTTTGTTGTGGCAGTGATTTTAAGGGAAGCAAAAACATTATAGGTATGTGTGAGAGATGAAAAGATAGATATAGATGAAGGCACTGAGAGAGACACACACGCTTGACTATCCTTGATGAAAGGTGGTCAATGGTGTGTAGTTATGGCAGTGAATTATTTCAAGAAAAACTGTCAGCACTAGAAAAAGCTTTATTTTAACCTTGATAGCATAGTGGGATGAATTTCAATGACAAGGTTGTGTGACCTTCTCTTCAGTGAGTTTAATTACTTTTCCTTTAATGAACGCTTCTTAAAGTGTTCTCTGTCCCTTGGCTAAAATTAAAGTATCTTTGTTCAAATGTAATGGAAGCATATCTTTCTACCTTGGGAAAAAGAATCCGGATATAGAAGAGAATGTAGGATAGGAAACATTATTTATCTTCCTCTACTAATCTGTTCTACAGTTATATAAATAATGATTAACAAATTATATCCTCAAAAGTTTCTAGACCAATATGGTATGGTGATAATCAATACAAAATGGAACTGATTCTACATTGTACCCTTGGTAATGGTTTTTACTCAAAAAGGTGTTCTACTACCCTAGGATAACGTTTCCGTGTGTTTGTCCCTTGCAGTACCACTTTGCATGGTCCACCTATTGTAAGTACCACTAAAAGTATCTGGTGGCGATGTTATTGCTGGATACTTCTGGATTGGGAGGCCAGATGCGGCACAACAAATACCAATAAGAGGCTCAGGGTGGATGGGAAGGATTTTTCGAGCATGCAAAAAGTGTATGCTGGAGCTCTGCCTGCTGAGCCAAGCCTCCTATTGTTGCTTGTCATGTTGCATTGCTGGTCTTGCTGCCAGTCGGTAGGAGTCTAGGGATCCCTCAACTACTATTGGACACTACCTCAAGTACCACTGGTGGTACAAGTACCACTGGTTGAGAAACATGGTTCTAAAGCATTGAATTAGAAATGAAATGGCTATACAACCTTAATATAGATACTTCCTTTTTAGGAACGCTTCCTTGTTTGTGTGACCAGGTAATATAGGAGTTGTCTGCTGAGAGACTGTAAGAGATTGAAAACGTTTGCAAGTTGTCTTCCTAAATTTTAGATTCCAAATGTGCTGATATCATGGGTTGAACTGGACATTTCACTGAGCACAGGACTGACACTGAATGGAACATTCTGGTGTCGTGTTCCTCCTGCCCCCCCCATCATGTTTAGGCATACTGATGCTTATTTTTCTGCTCTTGGCAACCAGTGATGTTTTGGAGGCAAGTGATACAGTGATGTCACAATAAGCGTAAGTATACCTTGATGTAATGTTATACGTGGAGCAGCTGTTCCATAATTAAAATAAGAAGACCCCTGCAACAATCCATCCAGCCCAGCATCCTGTGCTGCACAGAAGCCAACCAAAGCATTGGCTAGAAGGCAATAACCCTCTGTAGCTACCGCTGCACTGTGATGGACAAAATCAGCCAGAAAACAGCCTTGCAGAACTAGAGGTGGAGTGGGTGAATGAATGAGAGAGCCTCCACTGGGGAGAATCAGAGAGACAGGGTAATCTCATGGCAGTGTCCACCCAAGGACCTGAACCTTGCAAAGGAAAGGATGAACCTTCATTGAGGTAGGCAACCAGTCTACTGAGAAGGAGTATTCTGTGGAAACAGCCTAATCCTAACAAACTGCTGCGCCAGTGGCACAGGGACAGCAAAGTCAAATCCTGTGCTGGTCTGCCATATTCCAAGGGAAAGCTCAAGACAGAGACTACCAGCATGTGCAGATAGGGAAGGAACGAAAGAAGCAAGGCACTGAGGGGGGAAAAAGCCCTGCCAATGCAGCAACTGAGCCATGCATGCACACAGACAGTCTAGGAATCAAGGTGCATGCACAGAACCAAGTGTAGCCAACACTCACACACTACAATCTCATGCATGCCTACCCAGAGGTAAGCCCCATTGTGTTCAGTGGACCTAACCCTAGGAAGTTGTGTTGCGGGCCACCTCTGGTACAAGCACCATTGAATTCAGTAGGACATCTATCCAAGTAGACATGCCTAGGATGACCCTAACAATGTCACATGTTGCCAGGCTACCATCCCAAGCTTCAGTCCCATACACACATACTTGGGAGTGAGTCCCATTGAATGTCATGGGCATTACGTCTGAGGAGACATGCCTAGGAGTTCTGCATCAGATTCAGTTGCGCAAGCACAGCCATTGTATCAAAAACTGGCTCCACCCATTCAGTGTGCAGGCAGTTCCCAAAGATCAACACAGGCAGACACAGCAGTGTAGGCAGAAAAGCCATATCATCCAGCCACACCTGGAAGGCACCCTGTGCATCATCCACTTGCTGCAAGGCGGCCTGCTGACAGTATAGGGCAGCCATGCATGGTTCCATTGCTGGCTGAAGCCTGTCACACCACCATGCCACCTGGAGGAATCTACAGCCACCCAGTGGTGTCATCCTGGCGGAACGGCCCATTCCGCCAGTTCTGTGGACGGGCCCGGGCAGCGCTGCCTCTCCTGAGGATGGGCGAGCTGCTCCTGGGCCCTCCCTCCCTCGCGTCCTGAATCACTCTGAAATGGAGCGATTTGGGCGCAGGGAGGCGTGGCTGCCGTCCGCCATAGGGTTCCTGGCGCGCCTGGATGACGTCTCTGCAGCCACCCCCATGCTGCACCCAGTTAGGCTACACATGGGATTTGGGGTGGGGGGCGTAGAGGTCAGGTGGAGAAATCCTTAGTATTGTCTTGCCCTGAAAACCCACCCTGGTCCTAGAAAGACCAAGCCCAGCTCGCCAATGCCAGGCATGGCCCCCTGGCTCCAGATAGTGGCTCCAGACTGGTTGGGGGCCTGTGGCTCAGGTGTGCATGTGAGGGCCAGAAGGCCACTCTTTGATGGCCTTCCATCTGCCCCTTAAGTTGGCCGTCAGTTCTGCTGAGGACATGGCCCACCACTCTTCAGATGGCAAGATTGGGGGCAGTGGTGGAACCCATGATGTTGCACAGGTGGGGGCTTTACCCCACTGCCCTGCCTAGCACCTCCCACAGCTCAAGAGCTTGTCATGGGAGTGTCATAGATCTCATAGAAAGCTGTAATGGTGTAGTGGTTTTGGTGTTGGACTTAGACCTGGAAGATCCAGGTTCAGCTGCCCACTCAGCAATGAAGCTTCCTGGGAGACCTTGGGCTGATCACTGTCTCTCAGCCTAACTAGCTCTGAGAGTTTTGGTGCCAGAACTGGGCTTGTATGGTGGGGTTGGTGTAGATTTGCCCACCCCTTAGGTTATGTTGTATCCTATGCTCCTTGGGATGGGGGTGTGGTTTGAGATGTTGGAGGGTGTGGTGTACTTTTTTTCTTTTCTTTTTTTGAGAGGTTGGAGGATAATGTGTGCATGGCCCCCATGGGACTCCTCTATGTCTGCTCTGTGGCTGGTGTAGCAATTAGATTTTACTCAGGGCGCAAACCTAAACTGAGTTAGGCTGGCATAAGCTAAGCCAGCAAAGTTTGGCCAGCACAAGGGACATCGTAAAGTATGTTTGAACCATTCTTGGAGTCAGAGAGACCAGCACACAGACGTGAGCCATCCTCCCTGACTCTGAGAGTAGTCCAAACGTGCTTTATGGTGGCCCTTGTGCTGGCCAAACTTTGCTGGCTTAGTTTATGCCGGCCTAACTCCAGTTTAGGATTGCGCTCTCAATCTGAACAGTACACTTTAAACTTCTGGCAATGATCCACTATATCAATGATATGATGTATCTATATATCTATATATGTAAAAGAGAACGTGTGTTTGTGTGTACGTACGTACGTGTGTTCCACATAGGCTCTGCAACGCTTGGAGCGATTGACACCAAACTTGGCATGCATACACCTTGCGGTCTGGCGACAAACACTGGGGGGGGGTCAGACCCCCCCTAGCACCCTCGGGAGTGGGGGTGCGCGGGGGCCCCCATGTGAAAATGGTCAAAAACGGCCGACATCTGTGTCAAATCCATAGTTTTCGGGGTCGCTGAGCTGTTTGGTAGAATTCATTCCTTTTCGTGTCTAATAGAAGCTTGGGATAAATAAATGCCTGGGCAACGCGGGTAAGGAAAAGCTAGTTAGTTATAAATAAAGCCACCTGTATTCCTTTAAGGCATTTGTGACTGATTAAGGGGAAGTTCCCAGAGGAAAAAGGGTTGAGTGGGAGTATGTCACTGTGAAGTCCCTCCAATGTGGAGTTGCCTCCTTGGGACGGGTCCACAGGGATGGGGCATAACACATTCTTTCACCACTGCCCTCCCCGAAGCTGATAGTCAGTGGCATACCAACTCTGAATCTGGTAGTTCTGCAAAGCTGCTTTAGCTAGCTGTGTTGATAGATCTGTCCTCCATGAGTTTGTCTAAACTCTATTTAAAGCAGTCTAGGATAGCGGGTATCATCATATTTTATGCATTAATTAATTAATTAATATGCGAAGATGTTTTTGCCAACCTATTTTTATTGCCAACCTATTTCATTTTTCACTTCTTTCTAAACTGAAAAGTCCCAAACATTGTAGCCTTTACCCCTAAGGAAGGAGAAATAATGAGTAATTTTGGCAGTCATTTTCTAAAACTACAATATCTTTTTTTGAGAAGTGGTGACCAGAACTGTACAGTGTTCCGAAGGCAACCATAATAGATTTATATAAAGGTACTAGCCTTTTGTTACCCGACGTTGCATGGGTAACAAATTATCCCAAGCTTCTATTAGACAGAAAAAGGAATGAATTCTATCTATAGTGTCAAATCGAAGTAATTTTATTTACAGGTCATTAAAAGTATAGGTGCAGTATAAAAAGTATAAAGTAAAATCTTTTACAAATTCACTATAACATTAATTTAATGCAAAACTTGATTATAAACAACATTTTTAGTTTCACCTCCAGGAGCAAGAATAAATAAATTTATTCTTTAATAAATTTATTTTTATTGCCCACCCTTGAGCAAGCAACATAAAGTTGTCCGTGGGAGAAACATGGCGATCTCAAATCCAAGCCGCAGTACATAATAGAGTGCCCCTGTGACTTGTTGATCATGACCGAGAATGCAAGTCTCACTGGAAATTGCAATCTCTTAAAGGTAAAAGGGAGATCCATCGGAATGAGTGGTATCCGTGGGATAAAAACTGTTTCACCCTCTCGCCTTTCCTGTTAAGATAGTCGTTTCAATTACGTGACCCAGCATCTTCTTGACACACAGCCTTGTGCTGTTGCAAAGTTTTGGCGGGCCGAGGTTCTGTAGTAAAATAATTGGAGATTCCACTTTAAGTAAAAGACGATGTGGTGGCAATCTAGCCGGATCAAGTGAGTTTAAGAAGTCTGATGGGAAATTGACGACCTCATCGGCATCTACTACGGTATCGACTACGCCTGGTAACATGGCAAATATTTGAGTGGAGTCCAAGACCGGGGCATAAGGATATCTAAAAATTCCCAGAAGGTTCTACAGAGTTCTATTTGACTAAACTTGGGCTTAAATGTCATCGGGACTATCACCAATCAGCTCAGCGACCCCAAAAACTATGGATTCAACACTAATATCGGGCATTAGTGTTCAATTATTTTTACATGGCACCCTCTTCCCACCCCCACCCCTAGGGGTGTCGTACCCCCCCACAGTATTTGTCACCAGACCATGAAGCATACGTGTACCGTGTTTGGTGCACGTCGCTCCAGGAGTTCTGGAGCCTATGCGGAACACACACACACACACACACACACACACACACACACACGTTCTCCTTTATATATATAGACTAGTTTTTCCTTACCCGGCCTTGCCCGGGTTTTAATTTATCCCATGCTTCTATTAGAACACGAAAAGGAATGAATTCTACCAATCAACTCAGGAACCCTGAAAACTATGGATTCTACACCGATGTCGGCCGTTTTCTGTGCATGCCAAGTTTGGTGCTAATTGGTCCAGGCATTCCAGCAAGGCATGGTTGACGTTTTGTTTTGCACCCCTTCTCACCCCCCACGCCGAGGGGGGGGGCGAACCTGGACTCCACCGGCGACAGGAGCATCGCCGCTCGTCTCGGTGACCCCAGAAACTATGGATTTGACACCATGTTGACCATTTTCGATCATTTTTACGTTGCAGTCCCTGCGCACCCCCACCCCCGCGGGTGCTAGGGGGGTCTAACCCCCGCAGTGTTTGTCGCCAGACCGCAAGGCATATGAGTGCCACGTTTGGTGTCAATCGCTCCAGGCGTTGCGAAGCCTATGCGGAACATACGTACACACAAACGTACACACGTACAAACACACCTTCTCTTTTATATATATAGATGATACTAGTGGTTTTATTTCCTCCCTCTCCTGACAGTCGTTGGAATGAAATTCGCCTCTTTTCACCAGTGCTGTGCTTCAAGTTGAACTGTCCAGCCCATCTGAAAGGTCCTCCCTGATTAGTCACTAATAGCATAGGCACATCAGTGTATGTATGAAGCTAGGATATTTTCCCCCATGTGTATCATATTACACGTCACTTGAACATTATTTTATTGCCCATTTACCAGTTTGAAAAGACTCTTTTAGAGTAGTATAGTCTGTCTGAATCCTGAGTAACTTGATGTTGTCTCCAAATTTGCTACCATGCCATTCACATCAACTCCAGATAATTAATGAAGTGCTTAAATAGCTCTAGTTTAAATATCTGTCTTTGTGGGCACCCCACTGCTTGCTTACTTCCATTGTAAGAACTGTCTGTCCTTAGTCTCTGATTCCTGTGCTTTAGCCAGTCAACTGATCCATAACAGTCCCTGCGTTCTTATTTCATGACTGCTAAATTTATTCTGGAGTGTATGGTGAGGGGCTTTGCCAATTTTTTTTTTTTTTGGAAGTCTGAGACTGCACTCCTATTCACCTTTCCTGGAAGTAAGCCCCATTGAACAGAATGGGACTTTTCTGAGTAGATGTGTGTAGGATTCTGTTGTAAGTATGTAATGTCTAGACAGTCCAGCATGCTATCTAGTTCCACTGTAAGTTCAGGCTCAAACTCTTTAGGGCTATCCCAATCATGAATATAAAAGGGGCAGGACCAATTTTAAACACAGAAGGAATTTCGAGCTAATAAAAGATACACTATAATCCTGTTCAAAATGTCTCCTGCTCCCCTCCTGTTGCTCTGGTCTGGTGCAATCATTTACAAAGATTAGAGTGTATGTTAAAGAGTATGGATGTTTGTAGAATGGAAGGTGCATATTATTAAGATTTGATTATTTATTGATTTAAGATAAGAAAGAATGTGCACAAATCTGATAGGGCCTCCTAGCATTTAAAAAGTTTATCAGCTGCATAAAAATAACCTGTAAGACTTGACCTGTTATTCTTCTTCTTTTAAAATGCTTTATTCTTCATCTTGAATAACAACAAAACAAATTACAACAAAAATAAATTAAACACAAACCTCACAAAACTGCAAAGTATAGCACAAAATTGTGCCTGTTAGATGGGTGATTGTCAGAGGAAAGCACTTTCTCGGTGGCCCACACTTTGAAGCTCCTTTTTCAGAAATATTGCCCAGGCACTTTCTCTAGTTTTTTTTTTTTTTTAAGGCAACAGGCCAAGTCTTTTAATAGCTTTTATGTATTGTTGCAACTTGCTGTTTATTTGGACTCTAACTTTATTAATGTGTTTACAGGTATGTCCGTCCGTCCCCGTATCCATGGATCTGATATCTGCAATTTTATTTAACTGCAGTCTTCCCTGGGCCCCTTCCGTGCCTAATTCCTCAGGCTTTTTTAAGTAGCAGTGGAAGCATGCATTTTCTTTCTTAACAGTTTCGTGCTTAACTGACGCATGTGGTATGGCAGGCCGGTAGCCTGCATGCTAGAGAGATACAGCCAGAATGTATTAGCCGGGTCCAATCCTACCCTCCCTCCTCCCTTCCCCAGCCCAGTTCCACCCCCTCCCTGCTTCCCCTCGCCCCGAGAAGCCTCTCCGCCAAGCAACAGTGAAACATGTCCCCAGTTGCTCCTCAATGACGTCTTCTTGGTGCTGTGGTTCAGTGCCGACTGGCACTGGCCCGGTGCCACGTCTCCTTGTTCTCCAGGTGCTGCGAATGTGCTTTATGGCACATTCATGACATCCAGAGCCAGCAGTACACATATCCCGCTGGCATTAACAAGAACAGAATTGGGCACCTAGGACTTTTTGCATGAAATCTTCTATCACTTCCCCAACAGTTGTTCAGAGCTTGTTTGCAAGGACAGGTCTGCCAGAGCAAGTCGGTGGCAATGGCCCACAGTTAGCCTCTGAAGAATTTAAAGATATCATGCACCGCAATGGCATTCAGCCCGTCACCTCCACACCGTACCATCCACCCATTTCGTGGAAAGAATTATGTAAATTGAGCCATGAAGTCAATGACAAGGGAAAACGGGTCCTTACAACAAATTGTGCTATTTTGAATGCTGCACATGCCACGACTAGTCAGTCACCAGCAGTTCTGTTTATAGGCAAAAGCGTACATTCATGCTTGGACTTGTTAAAACCAAATTTGCATATTCATGTTAGTAGCCAATAACTCAGCCAAGCATTACAAGTGTGGTGCGCCTCATCATCTACAAGTGGGCCAGATGGTGCTGGCTTGTGATTACAAAGGACTAAACGCACTTGACAAGAAATGATGTCTTCTTGTTAGTTCATAACCAGGCAGGTCTCTTGTCTTATACTGGGGTGGTATACTGGGGTTGCAAGCCAGGTGCAGCTCTTAGATATATAATGTGTAGCTCACAGAAATACGTTAGCTGAGCTCCTTTTTGCATCACAGTTAATATAAAAGGTAAATAAAAGATTTGCAACTTTATAAAGATATATTTATTTACTGAGTATAAGCTAAATACCTAGTAGTCTACTGGATTAAAACACAAGTTTAATGTTCATGGTGAGTGAATATATTTAAAAATTTAAATGCTTCTTAAATATTGCAGCTCTCAAACATCTCTCCTGTGTGAAATTTATTGTATGTGGCTCTTACATTAAGCAGGTGTTGCCACTCCTGTCTTATAATGTGCAAGTATCACCTGAAGCAATCACCTGAAGCACCTGCAGTGAACAGTGATGGAGGTCTGGATACTATCTCCAGTCCTGCACTGATATGAACATAGACACTGAATCAGCTATGCCCTTGCCAGGAAGTGGCTTGTTGAGGCTATCTCAGATGATTATATGGATTATTCTTTTACCACAAAGAAGTATACAGTAATGAAGTTTACAATATCAAGGATGGCAGCGCATCAAGACCTGTGGCAAGTCCAGAGTCTCCACCCCCTAAGACTTGACGGGCACAAATCCTAGTACATGCCCATGGAGACTTGCCCCCAACTCCAAAATTCTCGAGTCATTTTAATTTGAGTCAGGAGTTTTGTGAAACGAGCCATGGGTGGCACGGATCAGGCACACCAGGGCAAAAGAAACTGGGCAAGGCGGAATGGGGTGGGACAGGCAATGTGAGATCAGGGACAAGTGGCAAGCAGGAGCAGGGTCGCATGCACAGCTGGTAGGCTTACGTTATGAGAACAACTTATTCCTTTGCAGCTCTATTGAGAAGTAATCCCATTGCAGCTTCCTCCTTTCACGGAGCTGCATGATTGCTAGGAAAGAACTGCCTAGCATGATCATTAGGAAAGATCTGGGCTCCTTGGGCTCCTTCTTCTGTCCTCCCTCCCTCCTTTGTTCTTTCAGAGAGGGACAGGAGAGCTTGCTCCTGGCTCCCTCCCTCCCACCACCTCCTGCTAGATGCAAAACACAAAGCCCTTCCCTATCTCCTGGCTGGAGCTGCTAGCTTTCGGATGGCAGTATGAGGTCTTACACGCCGTGAAAAAAATTAAGCAAGCATACCCAGACTCAAGGGTTTTCAGATTCATGTTTTTCAGGTTCATATTTGAGTCATGTCCAAGTCCTTTATACATGTGACTTGAGTCTACATGAATTAGCAAAAAAACATGCGTTTTTGTGACACAACGAGACTCGAGTCCCAAGACTTGGGTTTCTATCCCTGCATAATGAAATCGCAAGCCACCTGAGAGACTTGTCATGTGCAATGTCTGTGATTATTTGTAAAATTGTTCTTGCACTTCTTGAACTCTTCTATTGGGTGTGTGTGTGTGTGTGTGTGTGTGTGTGTGTGTGTGTGTGTGTGTGTGT
>JAJKFI010032481.1:0-22783 GCA_029204185.1 Lerista edwardsae | reverse complement strand
TCTATCTATCTATCTATCTATCTATCTATCTATCTATCTATCTATCTATCTATCTATGCTCAAAGATACTTATGCAAATCAATGCAATTTATGCAAATCTGCCTATTTTGTATAACTCCAAGTAATTATGCATGCTTGTTTTTGGTTTTGTTTGACTCAGTGATTGTGATTCTGCAGTATTTTCAATTCTTTACCAAGAATGCAATAGCACTTCCTATCCCTTCTTCATCTCTCTGGTATTTCTCATACAGCACAATCCTACACATGTTTACTTGAAGTAAGACCTATTGTATTCAATGGAGATTATTCTCGGGGAAATAGGACAGGATTGTAGTCAGGCAGCCCACTCCAGTGCAAATTCCTCCATGTTGCTGCATGTTGAAATCAATGGGACTTCAAGGTGCTAAACTGAGGCTGGATTGTGGCTCTTAGGACAGTGGATACTTCTGAACCTCAAGGGAAACAAATGTAGACCTGGGTTAGCAGGGTATTACAAGTTAGGAGGGAGATGGCTATTGGCAATAAACCACAGTTTTTGTCTAACCTGGTACTTCCTAACTCTTCTTTCTACACTGCCAGTTCAGATCTTCTTATGAATCTCAATGGCTCTTTAAAATACCATTCAACATCCGAGCTTTGCTTGTGCTGATTGCGGGAAAGCCACAATCGTGGACTTGCAGCTTGTGCCTCCGAACACAGGTGTCACAAAGATTTAAGCATGCAGCTGACAGCACCAAAGTTCCTTAGAGGAGGGGGGGAACACCCTTTCCAGTTACTGCACCAGCTTCTGTGCTGAAGCATGAAATGCTGTTAATACTGGAGCAATTAGCTCTTGGCAATGGCCAGCGCATTGGAGAACGACAGTGGCAGCACCTCGCCTGGGAGCACGGGAGGCTTTATTCTTGGGAGAGGGAGAGATTCCTTTAAGGGACAATGCCCTTGAATGCAGCATTGTCCTTAGCTGAACTCCATGAAGACAATTAGCCTCCACAATTGGGTTCCACAAGCACAACATTTCCCCATGTTTCCGGAGGGCTGGAGTACACTATACATGCAGCACATGGGTACATGCAGCACATGGGCTGAATTCTGATATGGTAAAGCTGACTGTGTGACTTCAAGCTGCAAGTGGGGAATGCCTCTTTGTAGAGAACTGCTTGCAAGTAGAAAACTAGCACATATGACGGAAAAGGTTCTAGCCTAGCATTTATCTTGAAATGTTAGCTTTCTGTATGCAAGGAGTTTTTCCAGACAGGAGCATTTAAAAAAAAATGGAGACTCATGCATCTTGTACATGCAGAAAATCTTGGGTTCAAGCTTTGATATCTTCAGGAAAAATTCCTATCTGAAACCCTGGAGATTGCTGCCAGTCAGTGTGGACAACCCTGAACTTCATGGATCAATGATCTCACTCAGTTTCCTTTATTCACATTACATGATTGTCTATTCTATCACTTTGTTCTTTTGTATCCTAGGACTTTGTTTCTTTGTGCAGTTGTAGACACTGTAGACTCTGTAGACAAGACACTGTAGACACAAGACACTGTAGACATTTGACTGGTTTTCCTGGTATTTATCTCAAAGCAGCTACTGGGGGCTCTGATTTTGATTGGGGTGGTGGTGCTGGGGGAGAGAGGCTTAAACCCTCCCCAATATTACTCTGATCTTAATTTCTGCCCCAAAACTGCTTTTAGCCCTGCAGCAGAAAAACACACAACCAAGTCATCGAACAACTTGTGTGTACATGCTTGTGTATACACTGGTCTTGCATTTCTTTGTTTGAAAGTTCAGCCAACCCCATTCTGAAGGCTCATGGTGCACCCAGCTTTGGATTGACAAATATAAAATAATACATTAAAACCACCTTGAAAGTGGAGGAAGCAGGGACTGTAGCAAAAACAAAGCAAAAGCAAAAGCAAAAAAACCACCACCAACACCACCATATTGCACTGTGGCATGGCATCCCTATGGGCTATGCTAGCCTTGCAAACTAATGACACTTAATCAACTGTATTTCAACTGTATTTATACACCGCTTTTCAACACAAACTTCACAAAGCGGTAGTGAACACAACACTAAAACTTTGTGTTGAAAACTTTGTGTTGAAGTTTTCAACACAATCTTCACAAAGTGGTTTACAGGCTAATCATAATCATAATCATAAAGTTAAATGGCTCCCTGTCCCAAAACAGCTCACAATCTAAAAAAATGCAAAACACCACCAGCAACAACCACTAGAAAAGCTACTGCACAAGGTGAATAGGGACAATTACTCTCCCTCTGCTAATATAAACACCAGAGGAACACCACTTGGAAAAGTGCCTCTTGGCCAGTTAACACTTATATAGTGCTTTTTGTTGTTTGCAAAATGCTTCACCTGTATTATCTTGTGGTAATACTTACAACAATCCTGGAAAGCAGTGCTTCTCAAACGAAGTGATGTACTAGACAGGCCATTTCTCTCCTCCACCAGTGTGCCAGAAACCAGTACCGTATCTGTGCCATATTATTAGTATTGTTGCTTTCTTTCCTGGAAATTCTCTATGAACTACCAACCAACAGCTCATGGATGAGCACCACAGTGGACCACCATTTTGATTTGTATTGCTATAATCCATCCATCCATCCATCCATCCATCCATCCATCCATCCATCCATCAATCAACAGGTACTTATATACCGCTTTTCAACACGAAGTTCACAAAGTGGTTTACAGGTAAATAGTAATAATAATAAAGTTAAATGGCTCCCTGTCCCAAAGGGCTCACAATCTAAGAAAAAGGCAGACCACCAGCAACAGCCACTAGAAAGACTGCACAGGGGTGAAGAGGGACAATTACTCTCCCCCTGCTAAATATAAGAGAAACACCACTTGAAAAAGTGCCTCTTGCCCAGTTAGCAGGGAGTATGTAAGGTATGTATTGCTACCCCATACTGCAGCTGGGGTGCTGAGGGCCCAATCCAACTTTCCGGAGCCGATGCAGCGGTGCCAATTGGGTGTTCGCTGCATCCTGCAGTGGGGATGCAGTCATGGTGAGCTTCTCAAGGTAAGCGAATGTTTACTTCCTTTCCTCAGGGCTGCATTGTGGCTGCATCGGTGCTTGAAAGTTGGATAGGGTCAGGCCCTGAATGAATTAAAGAAAGAGACAAAAATTATGTAGGGGGAAGTCTGGATTCATAGGACTTATGGGCAATGCAGCTCTGAGGTAAGGGAACAAACATTCCCTGACCTTGAAGAGGTAAGGGACTGCCCCAGTGGTGTTATTCTACCGGAACGCTGGGCGGGACATCCGGGTGATTGACAGCCTGCCTGTCGCGTTCTGTAGTGTTCTGCCGTTTGTGTAACCAATTACGCCGCTTGCGTATGTTACACAAACGGCGTAACGCTGTGGAATGCGACGGGAGAGCTGTCGATCACCCGGATGTCCCGCCTAGCGTTCCGGTAGAATAACACCACTGGACTGCCCCCCCAACTGTATGCAGCACATGCCCCATTGGCACCACTATGACAGTGCTGAAAAGTTGATTAGGAGTGTGCCCTCAGTCTCTTAGCTCTAATGCTTAATGGGAGGTGGAACCCCACCCCAATAATATCCACATATGTGAGATGCTGTCTTGCTTCAATTCATATGCTCCTTATTAAGTCCATATATGAAATGAGTCACTTGTCTGGCCTCCTGTTGAGTTCTCAGTGACATAACATCATATGCTAAGTCTGAGTGTACTGTCTGAATTATATTTATTATGAACGATAGAGACTGATAAAGATTTGATCCCGCACACAGTTATATGATGCATTGCATTTCTGAAAATCATTTCCTGAGCATATGTTTCTCCATGCAGTTTCTATGCACTTGGAAACTGTGTTTGTGAGCCCATACATTCTGAATCAGAGGAGGCTTTGTCTGTGTTATGTATGCATATTTTAATGCTATGCTATTTTTAGGGTTTCAGGGTGGTGGTGGTGGTGGTGTTTTTTTTTTTTTTTTCTAGGACAGCAATTTAAAACCTTTTTCATCTCATGGAACACTGACAAAATGGCCAAGGCACACCATCAGTTTTTGGACAATCCACAAGGCACACCATGCTGCTCATGGGGGTGGGGGTGCTCACATCTTCCAATTGCCCTCTTAATAAACGACCCTCTCCCAAACTCCTTCTGCACATCTGCAGACCATTCGCGGCACACCAAAGTGCTGCAGCACACTGGCTGAAAACTGCTGTTCTAGGGTTAAACCTGGCATATGGAGCAAAGGCTGTTTGGACAGTCGGATGATTTGGATGGGATACGTAAAGATTCTGCATGGTTTTGAACTCAAATGCTGAGATCCCAGAATGTCTTGATATGGAAGTTGCCTTTGGTGGGCTTTGGATTACCCTTCAAAGATAATTCAAAGAACTGATGGCTATCCACATTCATTATGATTATTTGCAGTCACTACTAAAATACTGTCTGAGAAGTGGCAGACAACACTCCCATAGTAGAGCCCTGTAGAGGAAGCCCCTCTGAAAGCCCCCTGTCTGGACCTTTTCCTGTTCAGATGTAGACATTTTGTAAGCGGCAGCTGTGGTGGGACTTGCAAAAGACATTTTCTCTTGTGCCTCATTTCAACTCCCTGCTGTTCTCAATTGTCTCATGGAAAGCGAATTAAAGCCTGCTAAAGAACCAGCTAGGCCCCTGCATTTTATTCTTGTCATTGAAACCATGCTGTCAGAATGAAAATGAAGAGCAGGCCCATTGCAACTTAGCTTGCGCTTTTCCAAAGCAGAAGATAGGAGAGGACAATCTTGTCCTCTCCAGCTGGCTGGGATACTCTGTAAGATGCAAACTTGTTCGGGCTTGGGAATGGGTACGCCCACCCATCCTGAACATCTGAGTGAGCTGTTAGCTATAACACAGCTTCCTGACTCCAGAAATGTCAATGTAATGTCTAACAGCCATGGTTATCTGAAATGTGCAGCAGCAGACGTCGTCAGTGCCCATTGGGTCTTATAATTAGGATTGCTGGGTTTGAAGAATTTGCTTATCAACAAAAACGAGGCCAGGAAACATTATGTGTGGAAGATTTATTTTTCCACTGCAAGTGGATGTAGACCACGCTCATAGGGAAGATCATATTGAATCTGCCTGTCCTAAAGAGCACATGAAGCTAATGGCAGTGATGGGTGTGTTGTCCAGTGAATCTTGTCTATAGATTTCAGGCTCCATGTATGGGCTTGGTTGCTTAACTAATTCATTTATTACATTTATTCACAAGGTTATATACAGTTCCTTGGCAGGGTTCCTAACACAGGTCAACACAGGGTTTCTTTAGTCTAAAGGAGGGGGCTGGCAGTACAGGGCTGTGTTTAAGAGGGCAGCACACAGTTAATTCACTGTTCCTGACTACAACAATATGGGGAACTTCTCCAACTTAGGCCACTGGCTGTGTCAGCTCATTTGATATTCTGCTGAGAAAGATGCTTTAGTGATTATTAGTATTGCAGCCTATATAGCTTATCTTCCGCTATTCTAGCTGTTGAGGACCAGACAAGAATCCTAGACCATGTCTGCTTGAAGCATTTTTAGGGATCGATGTCCTTTATTTTGGGATGCACTGTACCAATGAATTCTTCAGAGAAGATGCCAGAGGACTTTAATGTTCTATTCATTTTTTTGGTTTGATAGTCTCAGGTATTATTTATGAAAATTCAGATATACTACTGGAAAAATACACAAACGTATTCAGAGACAAATCACAATTAAGCAATGAATTAATGACTCAAAATAATACAGGAAAAAACACACAAAGAAATTACCCAATCCCATATGTTGAGTCATTACTTATTGCCAAAAAGCTCAGTCCTAACCTGGAGTTAGGCCGGCACAGTTAGGCCAGCAAAGTTTGGCTGGCACAAGGGCCACTGTAAAGCACATTTGGACCACTCTTGGAGTCAGAGACGCTAGCACACAGACATGCGCCATCCTCCATGACTCTGAGGGCACAATCCTAACCAACTTTCCAGCAAGCTATGCCAATGGGGCATGTGCCTCATCCTGCAGCGGAGTAGTAGTCACAGAGGCCTCTTCAAGATAAGGGAATGTTTGTTCCCTTATCTCAGAGCTGCATAGCCCTTACCATGGTACTGGAAAGTTGGTTAGAATTGCGCCCTGAAAGTGGTCAAAATGTGCTTTTCATTGGCCCATGTTCTGGCCAAATTGTGCTGGCCTAATTGTGCTGGTCTAACTCCAGGTTAGGATTGCGCTCTATGTTAGGTTGGGGTCCCATAGGCCTCCAATGGGGTATGCCAGCCTCTTGCTCCATTTGGCCTCATGGGTGGGCCAGACCTGCTAATGGGCTTCCAGTGAAAACCACTTTGCTTCTGGTGAATGCTTGCCTCACCAAATGTGGAATGTGAAAACTGAAAATGTGGAACTGCACAGAATTACGTGGTCTGTGTTGAAGAAATATTAATATAGGTAGAGTATGACACCAAAGTTTTGTTGAAAGGAAAACTGAAGCAAATGTGTGGGTTGTTCCTCAGGAGGAGCATCTGAGAAATTCCAACAGAAGAGTTTTGATAAGATAACCCCAGTGAAAATTTCCCTGGGGTGAGGGTCATGTCCGTAGATGAATAATGGGTGAATAATATTAATTTTCTCTTTTGTGTCTTCTGCAAGCAGAAGATTGAAATGCAACATGTGATACACGAGGGAACAGCACTCATTGGAAAGCAGACCTCCTACCCATTATGTCTATGTGGCCATTATATGGTGGTTTACAAAGAGTATGACTTACAACATGAGGAGATGAGAGAGGAAATTGACCATAAAAAGAGCACCCTGCCCAACACCATCCCAACTGCATATTCTGATAACGGACAAGTAATGCTGCCCATTGGCCAGTTTTAATTCCTTGCTGCTACAGAAGCAGATTTCCCCCCCCCACTTATATTAGGGTGAGCAATTCCAAAGGCTCACATATTCACATGAATGAACATTCGCAAGGGATAATCAGTAGCTCAAAGTTTGTTTTTACTTTCCACTTACATTTCAAGAGGTCAGGGAATTCTGCAGTAGGTTTTGACTAGTTTCAAGATTAAAATTATGTTAAGTATGGATATGGTGAGTGCGCAAGATGCTTCACATGTATTATCTTGCTGAAAATGTCACAACAACCCTGTAGGGTCAGTATAATTCTCATATTGCCGCTAAAGCTGAGTAGTGACTTGCCTAAGACCACCCAAATATGTTCATGGCAGAGGGGAGGTTTGAACCAGCGAAGGCCTAGATTCATGGCTCATGTACTTAGCCACTACGCTACACCAGGACCAGCTAATTTCCTGTCCTGGAATGATGAAGAAGGCTGAAGCCTCTGTAGGTAATTCACCCTCTTGGAACAATAGGCTGTTCAATGCAAGAAAGAATCGGGAAAGGAACTAACCTTTTTTTTTTTTTTTAAAGGAAATCATATTAATTAATCTTAGCTGGAAGATATTTGATGTGATACTGCAAGGTTGTATGCCATCCCTCTTGACTTTGCCACTGCTCAAGACAAGGTGCCTTGCAGAGATATTCTTTTCTGTGCTGGTATCCTGAGTCCTTTGATACAGAATGTTACAGATTTATGCCATGGTGTCTAATGAGAACTTTGTTTAGTGTGTGCCTGGATGTGAATGATGCTGTGGAGTCTTCGTTATGTGTCAGTAGATGGCACTCTTTCTATGAAAACGATCTCCAAGTGTGGTTAACAGATCTTCCTGCATCCTCTTGTAACAGATTCCTGTAACTAGCATTTTGAGCTCTGCATTACATTGAGAGGGAAATGAGACCCAGAGAAAAGGGAGGGACCGAGACATAAAGAAAAGGGTTCTTTCCAGTTGCACACAATTGGAATTTCCAGTTATCTTCAGTCACACTGGACTGTTCTTCCCACTTCATTGCACAGAAGACAGCCCTTAAACTGTCCCGCTTCAGTGGCGAATAGTTATTGGTGACAGATTGATACAACTCTTGCTTTGCCTGCCTTTGAGAAGGACATGCCAACAATTCTTCTTGCGAAATTTGCCAGGAACTTGCTTTTGGACCATTGGAGAATTGTCTGGGTTTGTTAAGGGAAAGAGTCTGTGCCAACCTTCAGCTTCAGGCAGTCTTTGGAAGAGTTGGGCCGTCTAGGTAAGCCTGTTTATGGTGTTATCTGATAACATGGAAGTGTCTTTTCTTTCTCCAAGGGTTAGTCCAAAGCTTAAGAAGCCTACAGCCAGTACTTAAAACGAGTGACACTGGGGTTTAAGATGTAATTGCAACAATTACATTTATGGTATATCCTACCTTTTTTCCTATTGCAGAGCTCAGGGTGTGAGGTTCTATGTGAGATCCTCAAGTGGTGTCCTAGCTGAACTGACCAGGCCTAGTCTGGCTTCAGCAGGGGAGCTGCATCATGTGCCCTCATACCATGCTCTGGAACCTCCCAGGAGGAGAGTTGTCCTCTCCAGTCTGGAAGATTTTCCTCAGATACACATCAATGGGTTGTAATTACTCAAAATTGGATATTCTCCACATGCTCAGCGGCACTCAGTTATTGACCTGTGCCAGAAACCAACATACATTCCAAAGCTGAGCCCTGGCAAAAATTGAGCCCTTACATGGCAAAGGTTTTTCACTGTTCTGAGTCAGCTCTCTGCACCCTAGGAGGGCCACTCAGAGAAGCATGGCTACATGCAAATGATCTTAATTTTCCTGGGCCCCCAAAGAAGCAGGGAGTGCTCATTTAGGCTGCAAGTGCCAGCATAGAAGAAACGAATGCAAGTGTATATTTTTATATGCACTGGAACCCAGAGGCGTATGGCCCGATGTGAGATTTATTAGAGCCAGCTGAGAGTAAGAACAAGGCTAGAAGGATAACTGAGATGCCTGCTTCTCAGTGGTAAGTATGTGAAGCTTGAAGCTGAAACCAGGATGCATTTTTAATGATGTAGTAGGCAAGAGCTGAGTTTCTTTAACTAAGACTAGGCAATGAATACAGGCTCTGCAAACTGTCTAGCATGCCACAGATGCATTATTTACACCAGCGTCTTCTTTGTCCATTTTAATTTTAAATGGGCTTCACAGGATGATCTTAAAAGGAGAATAAATGACTCGTGTCCACCCACACATTGCCTGCGTCACCGAGGGGAGTGTGCATGTGTGTCCAGGGGGCAGGCTAACAACCTTAAGGGATCTGGCTTCCCCCCCCCCCGCCACCGGCTTGCAAGGAGACCCCGCTGGTCTGAGGTTGTAGAACAGATGGTGACTGGAACGGGAGGGGCAGGGGGTCAGCAACAGCAGAAGTCCGATTGCTGGAAATATGCATGTGGATAGTAATGCAAATGTAATGCGAACAAAGGGCGGATTTGTGCAAGGGTTGCAACTGCTCTCAGACCACCTGTGTTTCATACAGCGCTTGCCATTTATTATATCCTTGCTGTGTAAAGTCAATGTGGTTCATTGGAGCAAACGCTTGTATTGCGAGGTGGGAGACTCCGGCTCAAAGCTGTGTTCGGTCATGAAGCTTTCTGGGCGGCTAAAGACCCATCACTCTACCACCTAACATGCTTATCCACAGCTGTGTCATGAAGAGAAAAGGACTGCTGCTGCTCCCAGCGCACTGTGGTTTGGAATTCATGTGTGCTGATCTGCAGAGGGCAGAGGAGTGTGTGAGGCCTTTCCTTGTGCTGGGGCCTGGGCCTGAGTGGCCCTTTGACCCTGAAGTTCTGTTCCCTTGAAATCTGCTCTGGGCCTTGGCAATAAGATGAGAAAGAGACAGAAATGAATAACCTGGAGTCCCCTTTCGTACCCAGGCAGATGGGCCTTCTTGTTCACATTCCTGAAATTAATTTCTGCCCTCAGACCACAGCGTTCATCACAAGAGAAAATACCTTACTTCAGTCACTGCTGGTTTGAGACAGTGGAATACAGAATTACATGAATCTACCTTATATTGGGACGTGGTGGCGCAGTGAGTTAATCCGCTGTTGCTGGGCTTTCGACTGTAAGGTTGGGAGTTCAAGACTGTGTGACGGAGTGAGCTCCCGTTGCTTGTCCCAGCTCCTGCCAACCTAGCAGTTCAAAAGCACCTAAATGCAAGTAGATAAATAGGGACCACTTCAGTGGGAAGGGAATGGTGTTCCGTGCGCTACGGCGTAGAGTCATGCCGGCCACATGACCATGGAAGCTTGTCCTCGGACAAAAACACCGGCTCTACAGGCTTTGAAACGGAGATGAGCACCGCCCCCTACAGTCGGTCACGAGTAGACCATTCGGTCGTGGGGAAACCTTTACCTTTTTACCTTATATTGGATCTATACTATGGCCGGTCTGCAGTTACCTACTTAAGGTAGTTACAGCTCTCCAAAGGGTTGTTATCCAGCACCTGCTAGCTGAGATCCTAATGGGCTTTGGGAGTCAACCTGGGGTCTTTGCCATGTGAAGTCCATGCATTACAACTGAAGTATAGCTCTCACTATTACAGCATTGCTTGAGGTAGCCTGAATTGGAAACAAATGGGGATTGTATGTGGCTGTCGCCCTCCCTGGTTTCCATCTGCCCCCAGCCCAGCCTGAGCTCTGTCCATTCCTCCCCCTTCCCACCCCATTATGCTCCCTAACCCACTGCACTGGGTCTCTTTGGTAGGCTGCTGAAATGTGGCTGTGACCTCTCACTGCTTGTGGTGGCAACCCAGCAGTGGCTATAAAGCTGCTGGCATGTGAATTCTGGCAGTACAGCATGCCTGTAAGATTGGGCCACAAGTCCCATTTAACTCAATGGGGCTCACTTTTGAGTAGACATGGCCAGGTTTGTGCTGCGTCTGTGCTCTGGGCTCATGGCTTCTTTAGTCTTATAGGTTTTTTTTATTGAAACATCCTTCTCACTTCTGGTTTTAGTTGCAGGAGCAAAGTATTGGGAAGGGCCCTGAAAAATACAGCAGAAATCAATTGATGGTGGTCTCAGCTGTGTCCCTGCTCAAACAGTGGTTCGCTTATGTGGGCTTGGTTTGTGTGTATGTGTGTGCGCTGTTAAATAAGGAATTTTCCAAAGCAAATTGCCCACCAGCTCACTGATGGCAGTGCTATACTGCTGACAGCTGCCCCTGAAGGGCCATATTAGACCTGCAATGCCTAACCTCTGTGCTGTAAGCAGTAAATGCAAACTAGACTGTATGGAAAATAGCTGAACAGTGCCAGTGCAGACAGTGCCTAGTGTCTTCCCTCTTTAAATGGAATACTAATTAAACACCAGTGGTGTTTCCCTCTTTAAATGGGATACTAATATTTACTTTTTGGTCTTGCCCTTGAGCACTGTCTCCTTGGAAGGGGAGATCACTGTCACTGTTCTGTGTCTCTACGTCAAATAAGTGAGAACATGGATCTTCCTTTTCTCTTGGCTATTGGTTTCCCACAATGTCGAGAGGCTGCATTTGCACAGAACAGACACATCCTATGAAGTCATTTCGGTTGCCAGGAGGGCTATGAAAAGTTCAGGTCAATTTTTTTCTTGCAAAAGCTGGCCGGCTTCGGATACTGTGGCTGGAAGTGGGAGTTGGGGAACAGGGACCTGGAAATAACAGTGGCTGAACTTGATGCTAATCTAAGGAGCCTTGCCAGCGACTGTAAGGTGCAGGGATGTCAACTTGATGACCTGGAAAATAGACTTAGATTAAGAAATATCAATATAGAGAGTCATTCCTGTCTGACAGCTGCAGGGTGGCCTAGATGAAATGGGCAGGGTGTTCCCCAGGGAACTGACAGGTTCCTACATCACGTTGGCTGCTAATTAGCCCCTTTTCCATCCGTCACAAGTGCTGCATGGAGTGGGATAGCATTTGCCTTTCAAAAAAAAAAAAAACACCCCAAAGTGGGAGTTGGGAAAGGAGGAGATCCCCTCCCCTGAGAGGTTTTCTTCTGTTTCTCCCCATTTGCTGCATCACAGTCGGGCAGGACAAAATTATTTGTCCAGTAACTATTTAGCAAATGCTGGCTAAAAATAGCCAGACTTCTTATGGCTCCAATCACATGGTCTAAATATAGAGTTTATGATGAGAATGATTCCCTAAGTGAAGAATGTATATATTCATTATACAGTATAAATTATACTGTATAGTCATACATACATGCATACTTAAATACATACATATATTTTAAAAGTTTAAAATTAAAACCACATAAAAATGAATTTTCAACTGTAAATGATGCTGATAATGCCATTGTATACCTGGAACGTAACCTACACTGAGGGCGCAATGCTTGGAACACACTCGGAGTCAGGGAGGATGGCGCATGTCTGTGTGCTGGCCTCTCTGACTCCAAGAGTGGTCCTAACACAATTTAGGGTGTCCCTTATGCCAGCCAAACTTTGCTGGCCTAACCCCAGGTGCTCTGTGCTCTGAACCAGGTAATTGATCTGTCCTGACTATATGCCACTTAGGGCCCCAATCCTTTTCCCCACCACCAGCGCCAATGTAGTTGCACCTAAAAGGCATACTTTGCATCCAATAGTGGGGAAGGTGAACCACAGGCAGATGGGAGGTAAGTAAGAATTATTTTTACTTACCCCCACATAAGTTTAGGGACTGGCTTTGGGCCTCCTCAGACATACGCCATACCTTTTGTGCTGTATGTCTGAGAAGGGAAAAGGGGTGAGAAGGTTAACAGTTGAGAGGATACGGTCCAGCATGTGCCATTGCCACCAGATCCGCATGCTTCGGCCTTCTTCCCACCCCGATTCATCTCCCACCCTGCCTAATTACTCCCCCAGTTCTCCCACTCCCTCCCCTCCCTGCCCACAACCTACACCCACTGCTGACTTAACAGCGCTGGGGGGCTGCAGGCAGGCTTTTGCTGCACGGCCAGCACTGCTTCCTCTTTCTGGCGCTGGCCCATCAAACGTGATATGGTATCCCATTTTATGATAGCATAGCTTGGCTGGCGCTGCTGGAATGCAAGTTCTGGCAGTGCAGCCTGATCATAGGATTGGGCTGCATGACAGGGATCTCTCTTTTTACTCTAAAGCATCATGTATGCTGATGGCACCATACGGATAATCTAGACCACCACTGCCTGTTCTGGCTAGCAGTGGATCTCCATGCCATCTAAGGTCCATCTCCATCTAAGGTCCTTTCAGCAAGACCTACCAGGAACCAGAGACCTATATGTAAAGGAGATGCTGTATTACTGACCCATGGGCTCTCCCCCTGTTTTGATTGTGGTCCATATGATCTTTTGTGTCCTCTTAGGGCACAATGGCATGTTATATGTGAACAAGTTAAACAGAGGTCCAAAGACTTAGAACTGAGTGAAACCAGAAAAGCTTTTTTTTGCTATCCTGAAAAGCAAGCAAAAATGCCCAAGATTACATAGGCCTTCTTGCCTGGTGATGCCTGAACTGTTTGGAATGGATTAGCATGGTATTTTCTTTAAACTTTTCCACTCCAACTTTGCTTATTTTGACTGCATGCAAAATGAGGCCGCCCTTTCCCTGATAAGATGCCAGTTTATCTTTAAGCATGTCCAGGAGTAAGACACCAAATAACCCCACCAGCCTTAATGGCCTTTAAACAAACTGGCTCTGAGGAAACAGAATCCATTTGCCTAATATGTGGAAAATCCCCATGTCTGTAATCAAACCAAGCCAGTCCAGAAGCCTTTCTCTCCCCACTGGCTGCTCTTGACTCTTCTCCTTTCCTTCAACATAAACTGAGAATCCTTGAACAATCCTCTTGTTTTATGACCCAGCATGGGGAGCACACAAAACTCTCCTGATGTAATTAACGATACCGCAGACTGCCCACTAAGGGCTGTAATAGAAAATTCCACATTTCAAGGAACATAAGCACAGCAGGCGAAAAGGAGAAACCATTCCATCAGCTCTGAGCTGCTGCAATCGAAAGGGCAGCTGTAGCGGCTACAGCAGAGTTTTGGATCGTCTGTGGGAAGAAGATGGCAAACTACTTCCTCATGCATCCTGGCCATAATAGCAGGGGCAACAGCTGACCTGGGGAGCGAGTGGTGGGGCATGGGAAGGCTTATGATTCCGGCGTTTAATTTCTGTAATTAGATATACCAGGGCTTGAAACACACAGTCTTGATTCTAGAAGCTCTTCTTCTGATCTAAGATTTATATGGAGTCGTTTAGGTTATTCAGGGTGCAACTGCGCTGGAACAGGCAGGCCGGTGGGCTTGGGATCCAGTGCAGCTTGGGAGAAGGCAGGAGCCTCCCTGGGGCAAGGGCTTGTGCACGCAAGGGCTCCTCGGATCTGTGCCTGCTGTTTAGCAGGCGCAGAGCTGAGAATGCTGCACGCCCTGAATTGGGGCTGTGTGGCCTGGGAACGGGAGCTTGGATGCAGCCTAACGGCCACATCCCAGCTCCACCCCCCTCTTCCGGTTGGCACACCTCCCAGCCCGCCCAGAAACACCCTCTCTCCGGCCCAGAACTGTGTCAGCTGAACTCGGCTGGTGCAGAAACAGAGCAGCGCAGGCTTCAGTCAGTGCCCTTGGGCCAGTGCTGCTGCTAGTGTCAGCCAAACAGCAGCAGTGCTGATGTGAGGGTGCTGGTGGGTGCTCTCGCACCAGCGCTGCCACCGTTGGGCTGGCGCAAATGGCTAGCGTCAGCCCAAAGGCGCACATGGATTGCGCGCTCAGTGATGGGAAACCACTCTGCACATGTCAAAAGCACTCTCTTATGTGCCAGTTCTAAATCCAGCCACTGAAAGCGGGTTCCAAGGCTAAGCCCCAGTCTGGAAATGGTTGGGTCTCATCCTATGTGCCTAGGTAGTGTGTCAGACACTCTGGGGTGGCTAGAATTTGCAGCTATGGTCTCCTAGAAAATGACTCCATTCATTACACATCTTAATTTCACTCCATATCCCATGAGCTTTGCAGACACATTTTGTTGTTCTGGTTGTCATGAAGAGCTGCTGAGACCTCCACCCAACCAAAAAGATAGACAGATGCACTCACACAGGCACCCTTTGCTAGACCCTCAGTATGGACATTCTTCCCAGTTCTCCAGCTGGTCTGTAGCCATATTTTCATCTGCAGTGATGGTAAATTCACAAGCAAATAGGGTGGGATGTTTAAAAAATGAAAATTATTAGGAAGTGCAGATGTTTCTGAGGAGTTCCCTATGTCTCTTCTCCACTGGAGGCTGATAGCTGCTTCTGTTTCAGTGGAAGCTAGAGTTGAGCAGCTTGGTTTGGCTGTTGGCCTGTTTGCTTCTGAACATTTTTCTGGACCAAAAGGTGCTTAGACATATTCTGGCTAATCTAAGAAAGCCTGAGTCATGCTGAGAATCATTCAGAACTTACGTGCAAGGACTAGTTTTGTTTATATAGGTGGACCTTGTATCACAGATTCCATATCTAAAGTTTCAATTAACCTTGGATCAGGGCTCCCTTTATGCTTATTATGGGTCACTAAAAAATCTTCTTGCTCAGGGGTGTGGGGAGGGGAGACCCCTGTACTTGACATAGGTTCCCTCTTATCCATGGTTTCAGGTTTCCACGGGGGGGGGGGGGAGAACCTATCTCCACGGATGCAATGCTAACATTGAAAGAATGGCTAGAAAGAAATATTTCCACTCTCCTAACACTAGAATTGTATATGTGTGTATGCAGTGATGTCATGCACCCACTACGCACCACTATGCGAGTACCAGTTCCTAGAAGTTGAGCTGGCCCCACCCACTCGAAGCTGGCCCAGTCGGCTGGTTGGCTCAGCAGCTGCGCATGTGTACTGCACGCCCGCAGCTGTTGCCTGCACTTTCTGTGAGGAGGCAGGTAGGAGGCAGTGTGGTGGTGGCGGCAGCAGCGGAGCGAGAGAACCAGAGGCGGCGGCAGCAGCAGCAGCAGCAGCGAGGGAGACCCGGGAATAAGGCAGCAAGCGTGAGAAGGTAGGCTGCCTGGGGCTCCTGCTCCCTCCAGCTGCGCAGATCCAGCGTCCCGGTCCTCCTGCAGCCTCCCCCCAGTTCCAGCCCCCATGAGGTCTTTTTTTGGTTGCCCGTTCCCCCTCCTGCTCCTTGCCGGCTCCTTGCATTTAACATTAAAGTTAAATGGCTCCCTGTCCCAAAAGGGCTCCCAATCTAGTACAGTCTAGCCTGCTATTTAACCAGGGAACAGTTGAAGCAAAATATGTATCTACACCTCTCTAGAAAGCAAAGCAATAGAAGTTAAATCAACACTAACCAGAAGCTGAAGTTATTACAAACATGATCACCTCCATGGCAACAATCACGACATCACTTCCGGCCATGACCTCACTTCTTCCTGCCACGACATCACTTCTGGCTTATGACATCACTTCCAGTGGGTGGACCCCGACAAGTGCCAATCAAAAGTGAGTACCTGTTCCTAAATCATTTGGATGACACCACTGTGTGTATGCCTGTATGTGTGTGTGTGTGTGTGTGTGTGTGTGTGTGTGTGTGTGTGTGTGTGTGAGAGAGAGAGAGAGAGAGAGAGAGAGAGAGAGAGAATAAATTATTTGCAGTAAGTTTGGAACAACGAAAAGAAGAACTTCATGCAAAACTAGCTTATAAATTCATTATCACAAGATGTGGTGATAGACAGGCTTTTTTTTTTTAAGGATTAGGGAAACCATGGAAAATAAGCCCACTGGCATCAATGGCTATTATGATAACAACCGAACCTCCAAGTTCTAATGCAGGCTTGAGTGAAGCAACAGGGGCCGGCCATCATCTTTATGTTCTGCTGGTGAGTTTCCACGTGCATCTAGTTAAAAAACCAAATGCTGAACTAGAGGGACCTTGGTCTTATATTCTTCTTATTCCTATGCATGGCAGCTGCGAGGGACTCAGCTATTTCCGTATATGGGCCGTGTATGTGTTCTAACAGCAGCTACCATCTGATGGCCTCAAGGCAATTATTGTGCCGCAGTTATCCTCAACTGAAACACAAGGAGAGTGAATGTCCTGGCTCTCGAGGGTGAATTAGTAAAGTGATGCATATCCAAACCACTAGCTGCATAAATGCGGTTATTGAAAAAGCCATGGTTTTAGTGTAGAGGACCATTTTGCACATTGATTTGGGCTGCGTTCCAGCCCGAGGAAAGCCTTTCCTGCCCACCCCTCTGGACCTGTGCACACTGCACTTTACATTGCAGTACACTGTAGGACAAGCCTCTTGTTTTGAAGCCACAAATAATTTCCTCCGAGATAAGTATATCTCATGTGGGTGCCTTTCTTTTGCAGGAGGTAGCAAGGACGGTGCTTCATATTCAGCATTTGATCCAGGACTCTTACCTTGTCATTTGTCAGCCTAGTTGCTGGTAAGCAATAAAAGAAAGAAAACATTCCACTATCCCTTGTTCCATGCCTTGTTCCAAGGTCGATAGACTAGATGGAGTGAGGGCCTACCAGTGGAGAAAAGAACCTGGAGGTGGATCTCTGCCTTGTTGGCAAGGACCCATGAGGAAGGGCAACTTAAGTGGAAGTGTGTGGAAAACTCTCTGGTTTCATGGGTTGGTCCTTCCAAAAAAGATTCTGTGCGCAAATACAGCATCCTTGGTCCAAAGCTTTGGGACTGGTTTCCAATGTCAGTGTTTACTAAAGTGCTTGTTCTCAACAAGAAGCTGGGAAAATGTGGTTTCTTAAGGCTCCTGCAGCACCTCTCTAAAAACACATTTGTGGGGCCATGAACAACAAAGAGGGGCTGCCTTGTCCTGACCTGCCTGGCTGCCTCAGCGACAAGCGGTAGCCATGAGAGGCAGCCATGAGAGGCTCCATGGGAGAATGGGACATATCAATCAATCAATCAATCAATCAATCAATCAATCAATCAACAGGTACTTATATACCGCTTTTCAACATGAAATTCACAAAGCGGTTTACAGGCAAATAGCAATAATAATAAAATTAAATGGCTCCCTGTCCCAAAGGGGCTCACAATCTAAAAAAATGCAGAACACCACCAGCAACAGCCACTAGAAAAGACACTGTGCAGGGGTGAATGGGGCCAATTGCTCTCCCCCTGCTAAATATAAGAGAAACACCACTTGAAAAAGTGCCTCTTGCCAGTTAGCAGGGGTCATGTTAGCAGGGAAATTATTTGTGGCTTCAAAACATATGGGACATGACTTATGGCACCTTTCATGACATTAGCCCAGGCGGTATGAGCCTATTGCCCACGGTAAGGCCCACAGGATTGGGCCAATAGACAGTGCATTGGTCCTTAATAGAACAGGATTGTAGGCGCACAGAATGTAGGAAGCTGCCTAATGCCGAGTCAAATGATTGATCCAGTTAAATCAATATTGTTGCATTGGGAAAATGCACTGGGAAAACACACCAACACAAGATGGGTGTGTTGATTCAAGTGTTTGTTCATAACTCTGTGTTAAAGGCTGTTAAAGAGTCTGCAATGCTTCCGAGGAGAAGGAAGAGGGAGTCACCATTACAGAATGAGCAGTCCAGCATGTCACTCTACACAGTGGAAGAGCTTGTGAGGCCCTAGCAGTCCCACAAAGTTTAGATTATTACACCAAGGCCCTCAGAAACCACCAAACCTCAGACACCAGATTGCTGTGTCCCACAGGGGGTTGATGAAAGCTTTGTTCCCATTCCCCTGAGAACTCAAGCTCTCAATTCCATTTTAGTAAAAAAAATATTTGGAAATCACCCCTCACAAAATTAAACTGATTCTCAAGTATCTCCCTGGTCAAAAAGAAAATGGAAACAGAAACAGCGAGAACAGTGGCTTTCCTATAGTATAGAGAGTTCAAAATGCTAAGTTGTGCATGAGCCTGAGCTCCTGGGTAAAACAGCTCTTCCCCTTCCCCTTCAGAGCAGTTTATGGCTTGGAGAGTAAAGCCTCCAAGCCAGCAAGCCACAAAAGGTGAGGGAGAGGGACCGCTTTACCCAGGAGCTCAGGCTCCTACAAAAGCGTAGCATTCTGAACCTCCTCTAGGAATGCCACATTATTGCCTTCAGAATTATTTTTACCAGAATTCCATTTAAAAGTAAATGTCATGTCCATTGTGACATCAGCTGCCTCGGGACCGCCATACTGCCATCTCCCAGGTACACCCCCCCAATCTCTTCCTCGCCTCTCCCTTTATCCTCCCTTGGCTGGCTTCCCCACTGGTGCCTGTCAGGCGCCTCATGCTGGCCCTGATCCTGTCAACACCCGCCACATGCCTCTCCTCGGCCCCGCTCCCGTCAGCACCCAACATCCATGAAATATGAAGGCATTGGTTTCCTTTTCATCATGAGAGGATAGGCAATGAAGCCCCAAAGAGTCAGGGGGCCATCTAGCCTGCCATTCAGGGCAGTTATGTTCCTGCTTTTCAATGAACGAATAGCCAGTATGATCCAAACTACAGAGAACTTTAAAGAAAACTGGGGAGGGAGCACAACTGACACACTTTTCACGCTGAGGAACTCTAAATAATTAAACCACAGCAGGGGCTCTAACGTTGCTGGGGTCCTCCTCTGTTGAATACATAGCCCAATGCTTAATCCAGCCCTGACTGCAGTTCAGGCTGTTGCCAAACTATGGCTGTGGCTGAGAATATTTTTGGAGGGAAGGATTGTTTCCCACCCAGGGAATTTTCCTGCCCACACATTTCCTGATCATAGGTGGCCATGGGTTTTTGTTTTTGTTTTTGTTTTGGCCAAGGCCTGTTACTTCAATTACAAATCCTCAATCGACTATCTTTAAACTCTTTGTGTGTGCAGAGGGACAGGGTTGGTTTTGAAGCTAGAACATATTTGGAATTCCTGGTTCTGCTTCTGATGTCTAAGAGTGCAATCCTAAATTGCGCTGGAATGGCTACGCCAGCGGGCCTGCACCATAGCCAGTGCACCTTAGGGTGCTGGGGAGCCTCCATGGGGCAAGGATATTTTTGTGACCTTATCCTAGGAGAGGCTCCAGTCTCCCCATAGGGTTCCTGCCTAAATAGCAGGTGTAGAGCTGAGGAGAAGCTGTTGAGCTGTTGGAGAAGACTCTTGAGAGTCCCCTGGACTGTAAGGAGATCCGATCGGGCAATCCTACAGGAAGTCAAGCCTGATCGCTCCCTGGAAGGACAAATCCTGAAGCTGAAGCTCAGATACTTTGGCTACCTCATGAGAAGAGAGGACTCTTTAGAAAAGACCCTCATGCTGGGAAAGATGGAAGGCAAAAGGAGAAGGGGGCGGCAGAGGATGAGATGGTTAGATAGTGTCACCGAAGCAATGAACATGAAATTGGGCGAACTCTGGAAGCTAGTAGAGGACAGGGAGACCTGGTGTGCTGTGGTCCATGGGGTCGCGAAGAGTCAGACACAACTTAGTGACTAAACAACAACAGAGCTGAGGAAGCCACATGGCCCGAGTCAGGGCTGCGCGGCCTCCCGACAGAGCCTTGGATGCAGCCTAAAGGCTGCATCCTGACCCTGCCCCCCTCCCCAAGACAGCACACCCACCGGCCTGCCCACCCCAGCCCTCCTCCCTGCCTCCTACCAGAAATGCCCCTGCAGCAGCTGAGCTCGGCTGGCACAAGGGTGGCTTGGTGCCAGCACACTCAGGCCAATGCTACTGCTAGCGTTGGCCCAATAGCCGGATATCCTGGGATTGTGCCCTAAAGCTCATTGTTCAACCACTCTGTGAGCCTTGGCTTCCTCACAAGCTAGTTCTGCTGGAGGATACCTGTATGTTTCCTTAAAGAAATTCTCAGCATAGGGTTCCATTGGAAAGTCACTTTGAAATCCGTGCCGTTGCCGAGAGGCTGCATGATCAAGCAGATAGGTAGGTTGTGGACTAATTGCCTTCCTCTGTCTACCAAGGACAATAACTGGGACTGGCATTTACCAGCTGATTGGGCATCGAAGCCCACCTGCCCTGGTCAGATGGAGAAGCAGGTATGCCCAGGTGGTCATGAACTATCTAATTGGATGACTTATGACCTCATTGAAGCTAGGTTACTTCAGGTCAAGTCCACGGGTGTCCGCATGTGTTCTGGCTCAGCTCCCTCAGAGAAAGCATCTCTCTGTGGTCAAGTTCTCTCCCACAAGCTGTTACTGCAGTTAGGGAATTATAAGTTAGATGCATTAAGGTACTTCTGTGGTGCTTTAAGTTTTGCATGTAATTGCTTGTTTGTATAATTGCTAAGATTTGTGCCACGTTCAGTGCCCATCGCTTTCCAAGTCTGGTAGTTCTGTTCTTTCCCCTTTGTATTATCTGATTACCACCACCATCCCTGAATTTAAAACAACTCTTTTATGTTGGAATTCTTTACTTGTCTGTGGCTGACTAAACCCGCTTTGTGAACTGCTCGTTGAAAAGCTGTATATAAGTGTTCTTAATAATACTGTAATCGTAATAACTCAGAGCTTTGCCCCTATCCTCTTGGACTTTGGCTGCCTGTCACAGTCTAGGTTTTGGAACAGTTCTCCACTTGACTGGGAAAGCCTGAATGTGCTCTCTCTCTCTCTCTCTCCCTCTCTCCCTCTCTCTCTCTCTCTCTCTCACTCACTCACTCACTCACTCTCACTCTCTGTTGTCCTTAGGTTAGCAACAGTGGTTTTGGACCTGGTTTAGGGGTAGACTGAGGAAAGGAGAGAGGCAGTAGTGCTAGGGCTACCCTCTCAACTGCACTGTTGATAGTGTCACCCTCCAAGACTGACCAAGTTCACCTGCTTCCCCTAGTGCTTTACTGTCAAGTCTAGTTGTCACAGCTGGTGACGCTTTACTTTTGCCCAGGTTAGAGGGAGTTAAGTTACACCACTCAGAGGTCCAGAAGTGGCCCTTAGGTCACCAGTTGCTGACCTCTAGTATAGTGGTTTTCAAACGTTTTAGCACCAGGACCCATTTTTTAGAATGACAGTCTGTCAGGGACCCACCGGAAGTGATGTCATGGCCAGAAATACTGTCATTGTGAGACCAGAGCCTGCTGCTTTCCTGAGAATGCAGCAATGAGTTGGGTTATTTCGCAGCCATTTTCCAAGAGCAAAGTGAATCAGAAAGAAAAAAAAAGCCCATTTACAACCTTGACACAAGCAAAATAACTACACAGGCTTTCCACCACCCCATCTCCCCATATTTCAATATGGCTGCTCTAGGTGCTTCGCCACCCACCTGAAATTGGCTCATGGTCCCGACCCACAGTTTGGGAACCACTGCTCTAGTGTATAAAGGACTGAAGGACTGGGAAAAAAAGCTGTGCTCGTGAAAGCAATTCATGGTAGTTGTGCACCTGACCAGCTGCAATTGTGCTTCTTACCTGTGTAAGATTCCTCTGCTACACCATCTTGCCATGGGCAGCAAGCATATCTTGAACTGAAAAAGAAAAAAAATGGAAAACACATTGGTCACAGATGGGCCATGGCTCACAATTTCCTCACCCCACTGCCTTGCTGGAAGTCGGAAAAGCATCACCAAAACATTTCAGGGAATTAAATATTCATATCCTTGTTTTTGATTTTTTGCTAGACAACTGTGAGCAAGGATTGACTGTTGGAAAACTGCCATTGTGGAATGAATCCTCCCCCTCTCTTGCTTTCTCATGAAACAACATTCCCTATCTTCTACTGAGTTGGTAGCTGAGCTCCCTCCTACCTAGTTTTGACTAGCTCACTAGAGTCAAATGTCTGGCTGTGCAGATTGCTTGTCCCCTGAGGAACGATCAGCTTTATGAGAATCGCAGTGCTTTTTGTTTGAGCATGTTTAAGTACATCCATCATCTTTCCTGCACTCCCCACCTCATCCTCACCCTGTTAAAACACACACGCGCACACACACACACACACACACACACACACACACACACACACACACAC
>JAJKFI010032480.1:0-22793 GCA_029204185.1 Lerista edwardsae | reverse complement strand
TCTATCTATCTATCTATCTATCTATCTATCTATCTATCTATCTATCTATCTATCTATGCTCAAAGATACTTATGCAAATCAATGCAATTTATGCAAATCTGCCTATTTTGTATAACTCCAAGTAATTATGCATGCTTGTTTTTGGTTTTGTTTGACTCAGTGATTGTGATTCTGCAGTATTTTCAATTCTTTACCAAGAATGCAATAGCACTTCCTATCCCTTCTTCATCTCTCTGGTATTTCTCATACAGCACAATCCTACACATGTTTACTTGAAGTAAGACCTATTGTATTCAATGGAGATTATTCTCGGGGAAATAGGACAGGATTGTAGTCAGGCAGCCCACTCCAGTGCAAATTCCTCCATGTTGCTGCATGTTGAAATCAATGGGACTTCAAGGTGCTAAACTGAGGCTGGATTGTGGCTCTTAGGACAGTGGATACTTCTGAACCTCAAGGGAAACAAATGTAGACCTGGGTTAGCAGGGTATTACAAGTTAGGAGGGAGATGGCTATTGGCAATAAACCACAGTTTTTGTCTAACCTGGTACTTCCTAACTCTTCTTTCTACACTGCCAGTTCAGATCTTCTTATGAATCTCAATGGCTCTTTAAAATACCATTCAACATCCGAGCTTTGCTTGTGCTGATTGCGGGAAAGCCACAATCGTGGACTTGCAGCTTGTGCCTCCGAACACAGGTGTCACAAAGATTTAAGCATGCAGCTGACAGCACCAAAGTTCCTTAGAGGAGGGGGGGGAACACCCTTTCCAGTTACTGCACCAGCTTCTGTGCTGAAGCATGAAATGCTGTTAATACTGGAGCAATTAGCTCTTGGCAATGGCCAGCGCATTGGAGAACGACAGTGGCAGCACCTCGCCTGGGAGCACGGGAGGCTTTATTCTTGGGAGAGGGAGAGATTCCTTTAAGGGACAATGCCCTTGAATGCAGCATTGTCCTTAGCTGAACTCCATGAAGACAATTAGCCTCCACAATTGGGTTCCACAAGCACAACATTTCCCCATGTTTCCGGAGGGCTGGAGTACACTATACATGCAGCACATGGGTACATGCAGCACATGGGCTGAATTCTGATATGGTAAAGCTGACTGTGTGACTTCAAGCTGCAAGTGGGGAATGCCTCTTTGTAGAGAACTGCTTGCAAGTAGAAAACTAGCACATATGACGGAAAAGGTTCTAGCCTAGCATTTATCTTGAAATGTTAGCTTTCTGTATGCAAGGAGTTTTTCCAGACAGGAGCATTTAAAAAAAAATGGAGACTCATGCATCTTGTACATGCAGAAAATCTTGGGTTCAAGCTTTGATATCTTCAGGAAAAATTCCTATCTGAAACCCTGGAGATTGCTGCCAGTCAGTGTGGACAACCCTGAACTTCATGGATCAATGATCTCACTCAGTTTCCTTTATTCACATTACATGATTGTCTATTCTATCACTTTGTTCTTTTGTATCCTAGGACTTTGTTTCTTTGTGCAGTTGTAGACACTGTAGACTCTGTAGACAAGACACTGTAGACACAAGACACTGTAGACATTTGACTGGTTTTCCTGGTATTTATCTCAAAGCAGCTACTGGGGGCTCTGATTTTGATTGGGGTGGTGGTGCTGGGGGAGAGAGGCTTAAACCCTCCCCAATATTACTCTGATCTTAATTTCTGCCCCAAAACTGCTTTTAGCCCTGCAGCAGAAAAACACACAACCAAGTCATCGAACAACTTGTGTGTACATGCTTGTGTATACACTGGTCTTGCATTTCTTTGTTTGAAAGTTCAGCCAACCCCATTCTGAAGGCTCATGGTGCACCCAGCTTTGGATTGACAAATATAAAATAATACATTAAAACCACCTTGAAAGTGGAGGAAGCAGGGACTGTAGCAAAAACAAAGCAAAAGCAAAAGCAAAAAAACCACCACCAACACCACCATATTGCACTGTGGCATGGCATCCCTATGGGCTATGCTAGCCTTGCAAACTAATGACACTTAATCAACTGTATTTCAACTGTATTTATACACCGCTTTTCAACACAAACTTCACAAAGCGGTAGTGAACACAACACTAAAACTTTGTGTTGAAAACTTTGTGTTGAAGTTTTCAACACAATCTTCACAAAGTGGTTTACAGGCTAATCATAATCATAATCATAAAGTTAAATGGCTCCCTGTCCCAAAACAGCTCACAATCTAAAAAAATGCAAAACACCACCAGCAACAACCACTAGAAAAGCTACTGCACAAGGTGAATAGGGACAATTACTCTCCCTCTGCTAATATAAACACCAGAGGAACACCACTTGGAAAAGTGCCTCTTGGCCAGTTAACACTTATATAGTGCTTTTTGTTGTTTGCAAAATGCTTCACCTGTATTATCTTGTGGTAATACTTACAACAATCCTGGAAAGCAGTGCTTCTCAAACGAAGTGATGTACTAGACAGGCCATTTCTCTCCTCCACCAGTGTGCCAGAAACCAGTACCGTATCTGTGCCATATTATTAGTATTGTTGCTTTCTTTCCTGGAAATTCTCTATGAACTACCAACCAACAGCTCATGGATGAGCACCACAGTGGACCACCATTTTGATTTGTATTGCTATAATCCATCCATCCATCCATCCATCCATCCATCCATCCATCCATCCATCCATCAATCAACAGGTACTTATATACCGCTTTTCAACACGAAGTTCACAAAGTGGTTTACAGGTAAATAGTAATAATAATAAAGTTAAATGGCTCCCTGTCCCAAAGGGCTCACAATCTAAGAAAAAGGCAGACCACCAGCAACAGCCACTAGAAAGACTGCACAGGGGTGAAGAGGGACAATTACTCTCCCCCTGCTAAATATAAGAGAAACACCACTTGAAAAAGTGCCTCTTGCCCAGTTAGCAGGGAGTATGTAAGGTATGTATTGCTACCCCATACTGCAGCTGGGGTGCTGAGGGCCCAATCCAACTTTCCGGAGCCGATGCAGCGGTGCCAATTGGGTGTTCGCTGCATCCTGCAGTGGGGATGCAGTCATGGTGAGCTTCTCAAGGTAAGCGAATGTTTACTTCCTTTCCTCAGGGCTGCATTGTGGCTGCATCGGTGCTTGAAAGTTGGATAGGGTCAGGCCCTGAATGAATTAAAGAAAGAGACAAAAATTATGTAGGGGGAAGTCTGGATTCATAGGACTTATGGGCAATGCAGCTCTGAGGTAAGGGAACAAACATTCCCTGACCTTGAAGAGGTAAGGGACTGCCCCAGTGGTGTTATTCTACCGGAACGCTGGGCGGGACATCCGGGTGATTGACAGCCTGCCTGTCGCGTTCTGTAGTGTTCTGCCGTTTGTGTAACCAATTACGCCGCTTGCGTATGTTACACAAACGGCGTAACGCTGTGGAATGCGACGGGAGAGCTGTCGATCACCCGGATGTCCCGCCTAGCGTTCCGGTAGAATAACACCACTGGACTGCCCCCCCAACTGTATGCAGCACATGCCCCATTGGCACCACTATGACAGTGCTGAAAAGTTGATTAGGAGTGTGCCCTCAGTCTCTTAGCTCTAATGCTTAATGGGAGGTGGAACCCCACCCCAATAATATCCACATATGTGAGATGCTGTCTTGCTTCAATTCATATGCTCCTTATTAAGTCCATATATGAAATGAGTCACTTGTCTGGCCTCCTGTTGAGTTCTCAGTGACATAACATCATATGCTAAGTCTGAGTGTACTGTCTGAATTATATTTATTATGAACGATAGAGACTGATAAAGATTTGATCCCGCACACAGTTATATGATGCATTGCATTTCTGAAAATCATTTCCTGAGCATATGTTTCTCCATGCAGTTTCTATGCACTTGGAAACTGTGTTTGTGAGCCCATACATTCTGAATCAGAGGAGGCTTTGTCTGTGTTATGTATGCATATTTTAATGCTATGCTATTTTTAGGGTTTCAGGGTGGTGGTGGTGGTGGTGTTTTTTTTTTTTTTTTCTAGGACAGCAATTTAAAACCTTTTTCATCTCATGGAACACTGACAAAATGGCCAAGGCACACCATCAGTTTTTGGACAATCCACAAGGCACACCATGCTGCTCATGGGGGTGGGGGTGCTCACATCTTCCAATTGCCCTCTTAATAAACGACCCTCTCCCAAACTCCTTCTGCACATCTGCAGACCATTCGCGGCACACCAAAGTGCTGCAGCACACTGGCTGAAAACTGCTGTTCTAGGGTTAAACCTGGCATATGGAGCAAAGGCTGTTTGGACAGTCGGATGATTTGGATGGGATACGTAAAGATTCTGCATGGTTTTGAACTCAAATGCTGAGATCCCAGAATGTCTTGATATGGAAGTTGCCTTTGGTGGGCTTTGGATTACCCTTCAAAGATAATTCAAAGAACTGATGGCTATCCACATTCATTATGATTATTTGCAGTCACTACTAAAATACTGTCTGAGAAGTGGCAGACAACACTCCCATAGTAGAGCCCTGTAGAGGAAGCCCCTCTGAAAGCCCCCTGTCTGGACCTTTTCCTGTTCAGATGTAGACATTTTGTAAGCGGCAGCTGTGGTGGGACTTGCAAAAGACATTTTCTCTTGTGCCTCATTTCAACTCCCTGCTGTTCTCAATTGTCTCATGGAAAGCGAATTAAAGCCTGCTAAAGAACCAGCTAGGCCCCTGCATTTTATTCTTGTCATTGAAACCATGCTGTCAGAATGAAAATGAAGAGCAGGCCCATTGCAACTTAGCTTGCGCTTTTCCAAAGCAGAAGATAGGAGAGGACAATCTTGTCCTCTCCAGCTGGCTGGGATACTCTGTAAGATGCAAACTTGTTCGGGCTTGGGAATGGGTACGCCCACCCATCCTGAACATCTGAGTGAGCTGTTAGCTATAACACAGCTTCCTGACTCCAGAAATGTCAATGTAATGTCTAACAGCCATGGTTATCTGAAATGTGCAGCAGCAGACGTCGTCAGTGCCCATTGGGTCTTATAATTAGGATTGCTGGGTTTGAAGAATTTGCTTATCAACAAAAACGAGGCCAGGAAACATTATGTGTGGAAGATTTATTTTTCCACTGCAAGTGGATGTAGACCACGCTCATAGGGAAGATCATATTGAATCTGCCTGTCCTAAAGAGCACATGAAGCTAATGGCAGTGATGGGTGTGTTGTCCAGTGAATCTTGTCTATAGATTTCAGGCTCCATGTATGGGCTTGGTTGCTTAACTAATTCATTTATTACATTTATTCACAAGGTTATATACAGTTCCTTGGCAGGGTTCCTAACACAGGTCAACACAGGGTTTCTTTAGTCTAAAGGAGGGGGCTGGCAGTACAGGGCTGTGTTTAAGAGGGCAGCACACAGTTAATTCACTGTTCCTGACTACAACAATATGGGGAACTTCTCCAACTTAGGCCACTGGCTGTGTCAGCTCATTTGATATTCTGCTGAGAAAGATGCTTTAGTGATTATTAGTATTGCAGCCTATATAGCTTATCTTCCGCTATTCTAGCTGTTGAGGACCAGACAAGAATCCTAGACCATGTCTGCTTGAAGCATTTTTAGGGATCGATGTCCTTTATTTTGGGATGCACTGTACCAATGAATTCTTCAGAGAAGATGCCAGAGGACTTTAATGTTCTATTCATTTTTTTGGTTTGATAGTCTCAGGTATTATTTATGAAAATTCAGATATACTACTGGAAAAATACACAAACGTATTCAGAGACAAATCACAATTAAGCAATGAATTAATGACTCAAAATAATACAGGAAAAAAACACACAAAGAAATTACCCAATCCCATATGTTGAGTCATTACTTATTGCCAAAAAGCTCAGTCCTAACCTGGAGTTAGGCCGGCACAGTTAGGCCAGCAAAGTTTGGCTGGCACAAGGGCCACTGTAAAGCACATTTGGACCACTCTTGGAGTCAGAGACGCTAGCACACAGACATGCGCCATCCTCCATGACTCTGAGGGCACAATCCTAACCAACTTTCCAGCAAGCTATGCCAATGGGGCATGTGCCTCATCCTGCAGCGGAGTAGTAGTCACAGAGGCCTCTTCAAGATAAGGGAATGTTTGTTCCCTTATCTCAGAGCTGCATAGCCCTTACCATGGTACTGGAAAGTTGGTTAGAATTGCGCCCTGAAAGTGGTCAAAATGTGCTTTTCATTGGCCCATGTTCTGGCCAAATTGTGCTGGCCTAATTGTGCTGGTCTAACTCCAGGTTAGGATTGCGCTCTATGTTAGGTTGGGGTCCCATAGGCCTCCAATGGGGTATGCCAGCCTCTTGCTCCATTTGGCCTCATGGGTGGGCCAGACCTGCTAATGGGCTTCCAGTGAAAACCACTTTGCTTCTGGTGAATGCTTGCCTCACCAAATGTGGAATGTGAAAACTGAAAATGTGGAACTGCACAGAATTACGTGGTCTGTGTTGAAGAAATATTAATATAGGTAGAGTATGACACCAAAGTTTTGTTGAAAGGAAAACTGAAGCAAATGTGTGGGTTGTTCCTCAGGAGGAGCATCTGAGAAATTCCAACAGAAGAGTTTTGATAAGATAACCCCAGTGAAAATTTCCCTGGGGTGAGGGTCATGTCCGTAGATGAATAATGGGTGAATAATATTAATTTTCTCTTTTGTGTCTTCTGCAAGCAGAAGATTGAAATGCAACATGTGATACACGAGGGAACAGCACTCATTGGAAAGCAGACCTCCTACCCATTATGTCTATGTGGCCATTATATGGTGGTTTACAAAGAGTATGACTTACAACATGAGGAGATGAGAGAGGAAATTGACCATAAAAAGAGCACCCTGCCCAACACCATCCCAACTGCATATTCTGATAACGGACAAGTAATGCTGCCCATTGGCCAGTTTTAATTCCTTGCTGCTACAGAAGCAGATTTCCCCCCCCCACTTATATTAGGGTGAGCAATTCCAAAGGCTCACATATTCACATGAATGAACATTCGCAAGGGATAATCAGTAGCTCAAAGTTTGTTTTTACTTTCCACTTACATTTCAAGAGGTCAGGGAATTCTGCAGTAGGTTTTGACTAGTTTCAAGATTAAAATTATGTTAAGTATGGATATGGTGAGTGCGCAAGATGCTTCACATGTATTATCTTGCTGAAAATGTCACAACAACCCTGTAGGGTCAGTATAATTCTCATATTGCCGCTAAAGCTGAGTAGTGACTTGCCTAAGACCACCCAAATATGTTCATGGCAGAGGGGAGGTTTGAACCAGCGAAGGCCTAGATTCATGGCTCATGTACTTAGCCACTACGCTACACCAGGACCAGCTAATTTCCTGTCCTGGAATGATGAAGAAGGCTGAAGCCTCTGTAGGTAATTCACCCTCTTGGAACAATAGGCTGTTCAATGCAAGAAAGAATCGGGAAAGGAACTAACCTTTTTTTTTTTTTTTAAAGGAAATCATATTAATTAATCTTAGCTGGAAGATATTTGATGTGATACTGCAAGGTTGTATGCCATCCCTCTTGACTTTGCCACTGCTCAAGACAAGGTGCCTTGCAGAGATATTCTTTTCTGTGCTGGTATCCTGAGTCCTTTGATACAGAATGTTACAGATTTATGCCATGGTGTCTAATGAGAACTTTGTTTAGTGTGTGCCTGGATGTGAATGATGCTGTGGAGTCTTCGTTATGTGTCAGTAGATGGCACTCTTTCTATGAAAACGATCTCCAAGTGTGGTTAACAGATCTTCCTGCATCCTCTTGTAACAGATTCCTGTAACTAGCATTTTGAGCTCTGCATTACATTGAGAGGGAAATGAGACCCAGAGAAAAGGGAGGGACCGAGACATAAAGAAAAGGGTTCTTTCCAGTTGCACACAATTGGAATTTCCAGTTATCTTCAGTCACACTGGACTGTTCTTCCCACTTCATTGCACAGAAGACAGCCCTTAAACTGTCCCGCTTCAGTGGCGAATAGTTATTGGTGACAGATTGATACAACTCTTGCTTTGCCTGCCTTTGAGAAGGACATGCCAACAATTCTTCTTGCGAAATTTGCCAGGAACTTGCTTTTGGACCATTGGAGAATTGTCTGGGTTTGTTAAGGGAAAGAGTCTGTGCCAACCTTCAGCTTCAGGCAGTCTTTGGAAGAGTTGGGCCGTCTAGGTAAGCCTGTTTATGGTGTTATCTGATAACATGGAAGTGTCTTTTCTTTCTCCAAGGGTTAGTCCAAAGCTTAAGAAGCCTACAGCCAGTACTTAAAACGAGTGACACTGGGGTTTAAGATGTAATTGCAACAATTACATTTATGGTATATCCTACCTTTTTTCCTATTGCAGAGCTCAGGGTGTGAGGTTCTATGTGAGATCCTCAAGTGGTGTCCTAGCTGAACTGACCAGGCCTAGTCTGGCTTCAGCAGGGGAGCTGCATCATGTGCCCTCATACCATGCTCTGGAACCTCCCAGGAGGAGAGTTGTCCTCTCCAGTCTGGAAGATTTTCCTCAGATACACATCAATGGGTTGTAATTACTCAAAATTGGATATTCTCCACATGCTCAGCGGCACTCAGTTATTGACCTGTGCCAGAAACCAACATACATTCCAAAGCTGAGCCCTGGCAAAAATTGAGCCCTTACATGGCAAAGGTTTTTCACTGTTCTGAGTCAGCTCTCTGCACCCTAGGAGGGCCACTCAGAGAAGCATGGCTACATGCAAATGATCTTAATTTTCCTGGGCCCCCAAAGAAGCAGGGAGTGCTCATTTAGGCTGCAAGTGCCAGCATAGAAGAAACGAATGCAAGTGTATATTTTTATATGCACTGGAACCCAGAGGCGTATGGCCCGATGTGAGATTTATTAGAGCCAGCTGAGAGTAAGAACAAGGCTAGAAGGATAACTGAGATGCCTGCTTCTCAGTGGTAAGTATGTGAAGCTTGAAGCTGAAACCAGGATGCATTTTTAATGATGTAGTAGGCAAGAGCTGAGTTTCTTTAACTAAGACTAGGCAATGAATACAGGCTCTGCAAACTGTCTAGCATGCCACAGATGCATTATTTACACCAGCGTCTTCTTTGTCCATTTTAATTTTAAATGGGCTTCACAGGATGATCTTAAAAGGAGAATAAATGACTCGTGTCCACCCACACATTGCCTGCGTCACCGAGGGGAGTGTGCATGTGTGTCCAGGGGGCAGGCTAACAACCTTAAGGGATCTGGCTTCCCCCCCCCCCGCCACCGGCTTGCAAGGAGACCCCGCTGGTCTGAGGTTGTAGAACAGATGGTGACTGGAACGGGAGGGGCAGGGGGTCAGCAACAGCAGAAGTCCGATTGCTGGAAATATGCATGTGGATAGTAATGCAAATGTAATGCGAACAAAGGGCGGATTTGTGCAAGGGTTGCAACTGCTCTCAGACCACCTGTGTTTCATACAGCGCTTGCCATTTATTATATCCTTGCTGTGTAAAGTCAATGTGGTTCATTGGAGCAAACGCTTGTATTGCGAGGTGGGAGACTCCGGCTCAAAGCTGTGTTCGGTCATGAAGCTTTCTGGGCGGCTAAAGACCCATCACTCTACCACCTAACATGCTTATCCACAGCTGTGTCATGAAGAGAAAAGGACTGCTGCTGCTCCCAGCGCACTGTGGTTTGGAATTCATGTGTGCTGATCTGCAGAGGGCAGAGGAGTGTGTGAGGCCTTTCCTTGTGCTGGGGCCTGGGCCTGAGTGGCCCTTTGACCCTGAAGTTCTGTTCCCTTGAAATCTGCTCTGGGCCTTGGCAATAAGATGAGAAAGAGACAGAAATGAATAACCTGGAGTCCCCTTTCGTACCCAGGCAGATGGGCCTTCTTGTTCACATTCCTGAAATTAATTTCTGCCCTCAGACCACAGCGTTCATCACAAGAGAAAATACCTTACTTCAGTCACTGCTGGTTTGAGACAGTGGAATACAGAATTACATGAATCTACCTTATATTGGGACGTGGTGGCGCAGTGAGTTAATCCGCTGTTGCTGGGCTTTCGACTGTAAGGTTGGGAGTTCAAGACTGTGTGACGGAGTGAGCTCCCGTTGCTTGTCCCAGCTCCTGCCAACCTAGCAGTTCAAAAGCACCTAAATGCAAGTAGATAAATAGGGACCACTTCAGTGGGAAGGGAATGGTGTTCCGTGCGCTACGGCGTAGAGTCATGCCGGCCACATGACCATGGAAGCTTGTCCTCGGACAAAAACACCGGCTCTACAGGCTTTGAAACGGAGATGAGCACCGCCCCCTACAGTCGGTCACGAGTAGACCATTCGGTCGTGGGGAAACCTTTACCTTTTTACCTTATATTGGATCTATACTATGGCCGGTCTGCAGTTACCTACTTAAGGTAGTTACAGCTCTCCAAAGGGTTGTTATCCAGCACCTGCTAGCTGAGATCCTAATGGGCTTTGGGAGTCAACCTGGGGTCTTTGCCATGTGAAGTCCATGCATTACAACTGAAGTATAGCTCTCACTATTACAGCATTGCTTGAGGTAGCCTGAATTGGAAACAAATGGGGATTGTATGTGGCTGTCGCCCTCCCTGGTTTCCATCTGCCCCCAGCCCAGCCTGAGCTCTGTCCATTCCTCCCCCTTCCCACCCCATTATGCTCCCTAACCCACTGCACTGGGTCTCTTTGGTAGGCTGCTGAAATGTGGCTGTGACCTCTCACTGCTTGTGGTGGCAACCCAGCAGTGGCTATAAAGCTGCTGGCATGTGAATTCTGGCAGTACAGCATGCCTGTAAGATTGGGCCACAAGTCCCATTTAACTCAATGGGGCTCACTTTTGAGTAGACATGGCCAGGTTTGTGCTGCGTCTGTGCTCTGGGCTCATGGCTTCTTTAGTCTTATAGGTTTTTTTTATTGAAACATCCTTCTCACTTCTGGTTTTAGTTGCAGGAGCAAAGTATTGGGAAGGGCCCTGAAAAATACAGCAGAAATCAATTGATGGTGGTCTCAGCTGTGTCCCTGCTCAAACAGTGGTTCGCTTATGTGGGCTTGGTTTGTGTGTATGTGTGTGCGCTGTTAAATAAGGAATTTTCCAAAGCAAATTGCCCACCAGCTCACTGATGGCAGTGCTATACTGCTGACAGCTGCCCCTGAAGGGCCATATTAGACCTGCAATGCCTAACCTCTGTGCTGTAAGCAGTAAATGCAAACTAGACTGTATGGAAAATAGCTGAACAGTGCCAGTGCAGACAGTGCCTAGTGTCTTCCCTCTTTAAATGGAATACTAATTAAACACCAGTGGTGTTTCCCTCTTTAAATGGGATACTAATATTTACTTTTTGGTCTTGCCCTTGAGCACTGTCTCCTTGGAAGGGGAGATCACTGTCACTGTTCTGTGTCTCTACGTCAAATAAGTGAGAACATGGATCTTCCTTTTCTCTTGGCTATTGGTTTCCCACAATGTCGAGAGGCTGCATTTGCACAGAACAGACACATCCTATGAAGTCATTTCGGTTGCCAGGAGGGCTATGAAAAGTTCAGGTCAATTTTTTTCTTGCAAAAGCTGGCCGGCTTCGGATACTGTGGCTGGAAGTGGGAGTTGGGGAACAGGGACCTGGAAATAACAGTGGCTGAACTTGATGCTAATCTAAGGAGCCTTGCCAGCGACTGTAAGGTGCAGGGATGTCAACTTGATGACCTGGAAAATAGACTTAGATTAAGAAATATCAATATAGAGAGTCATTCCTGTCTGACAGCTGCAGGGTGGCCTAGATGAAATGGGCAGGGTGTTCCCCAGGGAACTGACAGGTTCCTACATCACGTTGGCTGCTAATTAGCCCCTTTTCCATCCGTCACAAGTGCTGCATGGAGTGGGATAGCATTTGCCTTTCAAAAAAAAAAAAAAACACCCCAAAGTGGGAGTTGGGAAAGGAGGAGATCCCCTCCCCTGAGAGGTTTTCTTCTGTTTCTCCCCATTTGCTGCATCACAGTCGGGCAGGACAAAATTATTTGTCCAGTAACTATTTAGCAAATGCTGGCTAAAAATAGCCAGACTTCTTATGGCTCCAATCACATGGTCTAAATATAGAGTTTATGATGAGAATGATTCCCTAAGTGAAGAATGTATATATTCATTATACAGTATAAATTATACTGTATAGTCATACATACATGCATACTTAAATACATACATATATTTTAAAAGTTTAAAATTAAAACCACATAAAAATGAATTTTCAACTGTAAATGATGCTGATAATGCCATTGTATACCTGGAACGTAACCTACACTGAGGGCGCAATGCTTGGAACACACTCGGAGTCAGGGAGGATGGCGCATGTCTGTGTGCTGGCCTCTCTGACTCCAAGAGTGGTCCTAACACAATTTAGGGTGTCCCTTATGCCAGCCAAACTTTGCTGGCCTAACCCCAGGTGCTCTGTGCTCTGAACCAGGTAATTGATCTGTCCTGACTATATGCCACTTAGGGCCCCAATCCTTTTCCCCACCACCAGCGCCAATGTAGTTGCACCTAAAAGGCATACTTTGCATCCAATAGTGGGGAAGGTGAACCACAGGCAGATGGGAGGTAAGTAAGAATTATTTTTACTTACCCCCACATAAGTTTAGGGACTGGCTTTGGGCCTCCTCAGACATACGCCATACCTTTTGTGCTGTATGTCTGAGAAGGGAAAAGGGGTGAGAAGGTTAACAGTTGAGAGGATACGGTCCAGCATGTGCCATTGCCACCAGATCCGCATGCTTCGGCCTTCTTCCCACCCCGATTCATCTCCCACCCTGCCTAATTACTCCCCCAGTTCTCCCACTCCCTCCCCTCCCTGCCCACAACCTACACCCACTGCTGACTTAACAGCGCTGGGGGGCTGCAGGCAGGCTTTTGCTGCACGGCCAGCACTGCTTCCTCTTTCTGGCGCTGGCCCATCAAACGTGATATGGTATCCCATTTTATGATAGCATAGCTTGGCTGGCGCTGCTGGAATGCAAGTTCTGGCAGTGCAGCCTGATCATAGGATTGGGCTGCATGACAGGGATCTCTCTTTTTACTCTAAAGCATCATGTATGCTGATGGCACCATACGGATAATCTAGACCACCACTGCCTGTTCTGGCTAGCAGTGGATCTCCATGCCATCTAAGGTCCATCTCCATCTAAGGTCCTTTCAGCAAGACCTACCAGGAACCAGAGACCTATATGTAAAGGAGATGCTGTATTACTGACCCATGGGCTCTCCCCCTGTTTTGATTGTGGTCCATATGATCTTTTGTGTCCTCTTAGGGCACAATGGCATGTTATATGTGAACAAGTTAAACAGAGGTCCAAAGACTTAGAACTGAGTGAAACCAGAAAAGCTTTTTTTTGCTATCCTGAAAAGCAAGCAAAAATGCCCAAGATTACATAGGCCTTCTTGCCTGGTGATGCCTGAACTGTTTGGAATGGATTAGCATGGTATTTTCTTTAAACTTTTCCACTCCAACTTTGCTTATTTTGACTGCATGCAAAATGAGGCCGCCCTTTCCCTGATAAGATGCCAGTTTATCTTTAAGCATGTCCAGGAGTAAGACACCAAATAACCCCACCAGCCTTAATGGCCTTTAAACAAACTGGCTCTGAGGAAACAGAATCCATTTGCCTAATATGTGGAAAATCCCCATGTCTGTAATCAAACCAAGCCAGTCCAGAAGCCTTTCTCTCCCCACTGGCTGCTCTTGACTCTTCTCCTTTCCTTCAACATAAACTGAGAATCCTTGAACAATCCTCTTGTTTTATGACCCAGCATGGGGAGCACACAAAACTCTCCTGATGTAATTAACGATACCGCAGACTGCCCACTAAGGGCTGTAATAGAAAATTCCACATTTCAAGGAACATAAGCACAGCAGGCGAAAAGGAGAAACCATTCCATCAGCTCTGAGCTGCTGCAATCGAAAGGGCAGCTGTAGCGGCTACAGCAGAGTTTTGGATCGTCTGTGGGAAGAAGATGGCAAACTACTTCCTCATGCATCCTGGCCATAATAGCAGGGGCAACAGCTGACCTGGGGAGCGAGTGGTGGGGCATGGGAAGGCTTATGATTCCGGCGTTTAATTTCTGTAATTAGATATACCAGGGCTTGAAACACACAGTCTTGATTCTAGAAGCTCTTCTTCTGATCTAAGATTTATATGGAGTCGTTTAGGTTATTCAGGGTGCAACTGCGCTGGAACAGGCAGGCCGGTGGGCTTGGGATCCAGTGCAGCTTGGGAGAAGGCAGGAGCCTCCCTGGGGCAAGGGCTTGTGCACGCAAGGGCTCCTCGGATCTGTGCCTGCTGTTTAGCAGGCGCAGAGCTGAGAATGCTGCACGCCCTGAATTGGGGCTGTGTGGCCTGGGAACGGGAGCTTGGATGCAGCCTAACGGCCACATCCCAGCTCCACCCCCCTCTTCCGGTTGGCACACCTCCCAGCCCGCCCAGAAACACCCTCTCTCCGGCCCAGAACTGTGTCAGCTGAACTCGGCTGGTGCAGAAACAGAGCAGCGCAGGCTTCAGTCAGTGCCCTTGGGCCAGTGCTGCTGCTAGTGTCAGCCAAACAGCAGCAGTGCTGATGTGAGGGTGCTGGTGGGTGCTCTCGCACCAGCGCTGCCACCGTTGGGCTGGCGCAAATGGCTAGCGTCAGCCCAAAGGCGCACATGGATTGCGCGCTCAGTGATGGGAAACCACTCTGCACATGTCAAAAGCACTCTCTTATGTGCCAGTTCTAAATCCAGCCACTGAAAGCGGGTTCCAAGGCTAAGCCCCAGTCTGGAAATGGTTGGGTCTCATCCTATGTGCCTAGGTAGTGTGTCAGACACTCTGGGGTGGCTAGAATTTGCAGCTATGGTCTCCTAGAAAATGACTCCATTCATTACACATCTTAATTTCACTCCATATCCCATGAGCTTTGCAGACACATTTTGTTGTTCTGGTTGTCATGAAGAGCTGCTGAGACCTCCACCCAACCAAAAAGATAGACAGATGCACTCACACAGGCACCCTTTGCTAGACCCTCAGTATGGACATTCTTCCCAGTTCTCCAGCTGGTCTGTAGCCATATTTTCATCTGCAGTGATGGTAAATTCACAAGCAAATAGGGTGGGATGTTTAAAAAATGAAAATTATTAGGAAGTGCAGATGTTTCTGAGGAGTTCCCTATGTCTCTTCTCCACTGGAGGCTGATAGCTGCTTCTGTTTCAGTGGAAGCTAGAGTTGAGCAGCTTGGTTTGGCTGTTGGCCTGTTTGCTTCTGAACATTTTTCTGGACCAAAAGGTGCTTAGACATATTCTGGCTAATCTAAGAAAGCCTGAGTCATGCTGAGAATCATTCAGAACTTACGTGCAAGGACTAGTTTTGTTTATATAGGTGGACCTTGTATCACAGATTCCATATCTAAAGTTTCAATTAACCTTGGATCAGGGCTCCCTTTATGCTTATTATGGGTCACTAAAAAATCTTCTTGCTCAGGGGTGTGGGGAGGGGAGACCCCTGTACTTGACATAGGTTCCCTCTTATCCATGGTTTCAGGTTTCCACGGGGGGGGGGGGGAGAACCTATCTCCACGGATGCAATGCTAACATTGAAAGAATGGCTAGAAAGAAATATTTCCACTCTCCTAACACTAGAATTGTATATGTGTGTATGCAGTGATGTCATGCACCCACTACGCACCACTATGCGAGTACCAGTTCCTAGAAGTTGAGCTGGCCCCACCCACTCGAAGCTGGCCCAGTCGGCTGGTTGGCTCAGCAGCTGCGCATGTGTACTGCACGCCCGCAGCTGTTGCCTGCACTTTCTGTGAGGAGGCAGGTAGGAGGCAGTGTGGTGGTGGCGGCAGCAGCGGAGCGAGAGAACCAGAGGCGGCGGCAGCAGCAGCAGCAGCAGCGAGGGAGACCCGGGAATAAGGCAGCAAGCGTGAGAAGGTAGGCTGCCTGGGGCTCCTGCTCCCTCCAGCTGCGCAGATCCAGCGTCCCGGTCCTCCTGCAGCCTCCCCCCAGTTCCAGCCCCCATGAGGTCTTTTTTTGGTTGCCCGTTCCCCCTCCTGCTCCTTGCCGGCTCCTTGCATTTAACATTAAAGTTAAATGGCTCCCTGTCCCAAAAGGGCTCCCAATCTAGTACAGTCTAGCCTGCTATTTAACCAGGGAACAGTTGAAGCAAAATATGTATCTACACCTCTCTAGAAAGCAAAGCAATAGAAGTTAAATCAACACTAACCAGAAGCTGAAGTTATTACAAACATGATCACCTCCATGGCAACAATCACGACATCACTTCCGGCCATGACCTCACTTCTTCCTGCCACGACATCACTTCTGGCTTATGACATCACTTCCAGTGGGTGGACCCCGACAAGTGCCAATCAAAAGTGAGTACCTGTTCCTAAATCATTTGGATGACACCACTGTGTGTATGCCTGTATGTGTGTGTGTGTGTGTGTGTGTGTGTGTGTGTGTGTGTGTGTGTGTGTGAGAGAGAGAGAGAGAGAGAGAGAGAGAGAGAGAGAGAATAAATTATTTGCAGTAAGTTTGGAACAACGAAAAGAAGAACTTCATGCAAAACTAGCTTATAAATTCATTATCACAAGATGTGGTGATAGACAGGCTTTTTTTTTTTAAGGATTAGGGAAACCATGGAAAATAAGCCCACTGGCATCAATGGCTATTATGATAACAACCGAACCTCCAAGTTCTAATGCAGGCTTGAGTGAAGCAACAGGGGCCGGCCATCATCTTTATGTTCTGCTGGTGAGTTTCCACGTGCATCTAGTTAAAAAACCAAATGCTGAACTAGAGGGACCTTGGTCTTATATTCTTCTTATTCCTATGCATGGCAGCTGCGAGGGACTCAGCTATTTCCGTATATGGGCCGTGTATGTGTTCTAACAGCAGCTACCATCTGATGGCCTCAAGGCAATTATTGTGCCGCAGTTATCCTCAACTGAAACACAAGGAGAGTGAATGTCCTGGCTCTCGAGGGTGAATTAGTAAAGTGATGCATATCCAAACCACTAGCTGCATAAATGCGGTTATTGAAAAAGCCATGGTTTTAGTGTAGAGGACCATTTTGCACATTGATTTGGGCTGCGTTCCAGCCCGAGGAAAGCCTTTCCTGCCCACCCCTCTGGACCTGTGCACACTGCACTTTACATTGCAGTACACTGTAGGACAAGCCTCTTGTTTTGAAGCCACAAATAATTTCCTCCGAGATAAGTATATCTCATGTGGGTGCCTTTCTTTTGCAGGAGGTAGCAAGGACGGTGCTTCATATTCAGCATTTGATCCAGGACTCTTACCTTGTCATTTGTCAGCCTAGTTGCTGGTAAGCAATAAAAGAAAGAAAACATTCCACTATCCCTTGTTCCATGCCTTGTTCCAAGGTCGATAGACTAGATGGAGTGAGGGCCTACCAGTGGAGAAAAGAACCTGGAGGTGGATCTCTGCCTTGTTGGCAAGGACCCATGAGGAAGGGCAACTTAAGTGGAAGTGTGTGGAAAACTCTCTGGTTTCATGGGTTGGTCCTTCCAAAAAAGATTCTGTGCGCAAATACAGCATCCTTGGTCCAAAGCTTTGGGACTGGTTTCCAATGTCAGTGTTTACTAAAGTGCTTGTTCTCAACAAGAAGCTGGGAAAATGTGGTTTCTTAAGGCTCCTGCAGCACCTCTCTAAAAACACATTTGTGGGGCCATGAACAACAAAGAGGGGCTGCCTTGTCCTGACCTGCCTGGCTGCCTCAGCGACAAGCGGTAGCCATGAGAGGCAGCCATGAGAGGCTCCATGGGAGAATGGGACATATCAATCAATCAATCAATCAATCAATCAATCAATCAATCAACAGGTACTTATATACCGCTTTTCAACATGAAATTCACAAAGCGGTTTACAGGCAAATAGCAATAATAATAAAATTAAATGGCTCCCTGTCCCAAAGGGGCTCACAATCTAAAAAAATGCAGAACACCACCAGCAACAGCCACTAGAAAAGACACTGTGCAGGGGTGAATGGGGCCAATTGCTCTCCCCCTGCTAAATATAAGAGAAACACCACTTGAAAAAGTGCCTCTTGCCAGTTAGCAGGGGTCATGTTAGCAGGGAAATTATTTGTGGCTTCAAAACATATGGGACATGACTTATGGCACCTTTCATGACATTAGCCCAGGCGGTATGAGCCTATTGCCCACGGTAAGGCCCACAGGATTGGGCCAATAGACAGTGCATTGGTCCTTAATAGAACAGGATTGTAGGCGCACAGAATGTAGGAAGCTGCCTAATGCCGAGTCAAATGATTGATCCAGTTAAATCAATATTGTTGCATTGGGAAAATGCACTGGGAAAACACACCAACACAAGATGGGTGTGTTGATTCAAGTGTTTGTTCATAACTCTGTGTTAAAGGCTGTTAAAGAGTCTGCAATGCTTCCGAGGAGAAGGAAGAGGGAGTCACCATTACAGAATGAGCAGTCCAGCATGTCACTCTACACAGTGGAAGAGCTTGTGAGGCCCTAGCAGTCCCACAAAGTTTAGATTATTACACCAAGGCCCTCAGAAACCACCAAACCTCAGACACCAGATTGCTGTGTCCCACAGGGGGTTGATGAAAGCTTTGTTCCCATTCCCCTGAGAACTCAAGCTCTCAATTCCATTTTAGTAAAAAAAATATTTGGAAATCACCCCTCACAAAATTAAACTGATTCTCAAGTATCTCCCTGGTCAAAAAGAAAATGGAAACAGAAACAGCGAGAACAGTGGCTTTCCTATAGTATAGAGAGTTCAAAATGCTAAGTTGTGCATGAGCCTGAGCTCCTGGGTAAAACAGCTCTTCCCCTTCCCCTTCAGAGCAGTTTATGGCTTGGAGAGTAAAGCCTCCAAGCCAGCAAGCCACAAAAGGTGAGGGAGAGGGACCGCTTTACCCAGGAGCTCAGGCTCCTACAAAAGCGTAGCATTCTGAACCTCCTCTAGGAATGCCACATTATTGCCTTCAGAATTATTTTTACCAGAATTCCATTTAAAAGTAAATGTCATGTCCATTGTGACATCAGCTGCCTCGGGACCGCCATACTGCCATCTCCCAGGTACACCCCCCCCAATCTCTTCCTCGCCTCTCCCTTTATCCTCCCTTGGCTGGCTTCCCCACTGGTGCCTGTCAGGCGCCTCATGCTGGCCCTGATCCTGTCAACACCCGCCACATGCCTCTCCTCGGCCCCGCTCCCGTCAGCACCCAACATCCATGAAATATGAAGGCATTGGTTTCCTTTTCATCATGAGAGGATAGGCAATGAAGCCCCAAAGAGTCAGGGGGCCATCTAGCCTGCCATTCAGGGCAGTTATGTTCCTGCTTTTCAATGAACGAATAGCCAGTATGATCCAAACTACAGAGAACTTTAAAGAAAACTGGGGAGGGAGCACAACTGACACACTTTTCACGCTGAGGAACTCTAAATAATTAAACCACAGCAGGGGCTCTAACGTTGCTGGGGTCCTCCTCTGTTGAATACATAGCCCAATGCTTAATCCAGCCCTGACTGCAGTTCAGGCTGTTGCCAAACTATGGCTGTGGCTGAGAATATTTTTGGAGGGAAGGATTGTTTCCCACCCAGGGAATTTTCCTGCCCACACATTTCCTGATCATAGGTGGCCATGGGTTTTTGTTTTTGTTTTTGTTTTGGCCAAGGCCTGTTACTTCAATTACAAATCCTCAATCGACTATCTTTAAACTCTTTGTGTGTGCAGAGGGACAGGGTTGGTTTTGAAGCTAGAACATATTTGGAATTCCTGGTTCTGCTTCTGATGTCTAAGAGTGCAATCCTAAATTGCGCTGGAATGGCTACGCCAGCGGGCCTGCACCATAGCCAGTGCACCTTAGGGTGCTGGGGAGCCTCCATGGGGCAAGGATATTTTTGTGACCTTATCCTAGGAGAGGCTCCAGTCTCCCCATAGGGTTCCTGCCTAAATAGCAGGTGTAGAGCTGAGGAGAAGCTGTTGAGCTGTTGGAGAAGACTCTTGAGAGTCCCCTGGACTGTAAGGAGATCCGATCGGGCAATCCTACAGGAAGTCAAGCCTGATCGCTCCCTGGAAGGACAAATCCTGAAGCTGAAGCTCAGATACTTTGGCTACCTCATGAGAAGAGAGGACTCTTTAGAAAAGACCCTCATGCTGGGAAAGATGGAAGGCAAAAGGAGAAGGGGGCGGCAGAGGATGAGATGGTTAGATAGTGTCACCGAAGCAATGAACATGAAATTGGGCGAACTCTGGAAGCTAGTAGAGGACAGGGAGACCTGGTGTGCTGTGGTCCATGGGGTCGCGAAGAGTCAGACACAACTTAGTGACTAAACAACAACAGAGCTGAGGAAGCCACATGGCCCGAGTCAGGGCTGCGCGGCCTCCCGACAGAGCCTTGGATGCAGCCTAAAGGCTGCATCCTGACCCAGCCCCCCACCCCCAAACAGCACGCCCCCCGGCCGGGCCACCCCAGCCCTCCTCCCTGCCTCCTACCAGAAATGCCCCTGCAGCAGCTGAGCTCGGCTGGCACAAGGGTGGCTTGGTGCCAGCACACTCAGGCCAATGCTACTGCTAGCGTTGGCCCAATAGCCGGATATCCTGGGATTGTGCCCTAAAGCTCATTGTTCAACCACTCTGTGAGCCTTGGCTTCCTCACAAGCTAGTTCTGCTGGAGGATACCTGTATGTTTCCTTAAAGAAATTCTCAGCATAGGGTTCCATTGGAAAGTCACTTTGAAATCCGTGCCGTTGCCGAGAGGCTGCATGATCAAGCAGATAGGTAGGTTGTGGACTAATTGCCTTCCTCTGTCTACCAAGGACAATAACTGGGACTGGCATTTACCAGCTGATTGGGCATCGAAGCCCACCTGCCCTGGTCAGATGGAGAAGCAGGTATGCCCAGGTGGTCATGAACTATCTAATTGGATGACTTATGACCTCATTGAAGCTAGGTTACTTCAGGTCAAGTCCACGGGTGTCCGCATGTGTTCTGGCTCAGCTCCCTCAGAGAAAGCATCTCTCTGTGGTCAAGTTCTCTCCCACAAGCTGTTACTGCAGTTAGGGAATTATAAGTTAGATGCATTAAGGTACTTCTGTGGTGCTTTAAGTTTTGCATGTAATTGCTTGTTTGTATAATTGCTAAGATTTGTGCCACGTTCAGTGCCCATCGCTTTCCAAGTCTGGTAGTTCTGTTCTTTCCCCTTTGTATTATCTGATTACCACCACCATCCCTGAATTTAAAACAACTCTTTTATGTTGGAATTCTTTACTTGTCTGTGGCTGACTAAACCCGCTTTGTGAACTGCTCGTTGAAAAGCTGTATATAAGTGTTCTTAATAATACTGTAATCGTAATAACTCAGAGCTTTGCCCCTATCCTCTTGGACTTTGGCTGCCTGTCACAGTCTAGGTTTTGGAACAGTTCTCCACTTGACTGGGAAAGCCTGAATGTGCTCTCTCTCTCTCTCTCTCCCTCTCTCCCTCTCTCTCTCTCTCTCTCTCACTCACTCACTCACTCACTCTCACTCTCTGTTGTCCTTAGGTTAGCAACAGTGGTTTTGGACCTGGTTTAGGGGTAGACTGAGGAAAGGAGAGAGGCAGTAGTGCTAGGGCTACCCTCTCAACTGCACTGTTGATAGTGTCACCCTCCAAGACTGACCAAGTTCACCTGCTTCCCCTAGTGCTTTACTGTCAAGTCTAGTTGTCACAGCTGGTGACGCTTTACTTTTGCCCAGGTTAGAGGGAGTTAAGTTACACCACTCAGAGGTCCAGAAGTGGCCCTTAGGTCACCAGTTGCTGACCTCTAGTATAGTGGTTTTCAAACGTTTTAGCACCAGGACCCATTTTTTAGAATGACAGTCTGTCAGGGACCCACCGGAAGTGATGTCATGGCCAGAAATACTGTCATTGTGAGACCAGAGCCTGCTGCTTTCCTGAGAATGCAGCAATGAGTTGGGTTATTTCGCAGCCATTTTCCAAGAGCAAAGTGAATCAGAAAGAAAAAAAAAGCCCATTTACAACCTTGACACAAGCAAAATAACTACACAGGCTTTCCACCACCCCATCTCCCCATATTTCAATATGGCTGCTCTAGGTGCTTCGCCACCCACCTGAAATTGGCTCATGGTCCCGACCCACAGTTTGGGAACCACTGCTCTAGTGTATAAAGGACTGAAGGACTGGGAAAAAAAGCTGTGCTCGTGAAAGCAATTCATGGTAGTTGTGCACCTGACCAGCTGCAATTGTGCTTCTTACCTGTGTAAGATTCCTCTGCTACACCATCTTGCCATGGGCAGCAAGCATATCTTGAACTGAAAAAGAAAAAAAATGGAAAACACATTGGTCACAGATGGGCCATGGCTCACAATTTCCTCACCCCACTGCCTTGCTGGAAGTCGGAAAAGCATCACCAAAACATTTCAGGGAATTAAATATTCATATCCTTGTTTTTGATTTTTTGCTAGACAACTGTGAGCAAGGATTGACTGTTGGAAAACTGCCATTGTGGAATGAATCCTCCCCCTCTCTTGCTTTCTCATGAAACAACATTCCCTATCTTCTACTGAGTTGGTAGCTGAGCTCCCTCCTACCTAGTTTTGACTAGCTCACTAGAGTCAAATGTCTGGCTGTGCAGATTGCTTGTCCCCTGAGGAACGATCAGCTTTATGAGAATCGCAGTGCTTTTTGTTTGAGCATGTTTAAGTACATCCATCATCTTTCCTGCACTCCCCACCTCATCCTCACCCTGTTAAAACACACACGCGCACACACACACACACACACACACACACACACACACACACACACACAC
>JAJKFI010032479.1:7177-19114 GCA_029204185.1 Lerista edwardsae | reverse complement strand
GAGAGAGAGAGAGAGAGAGAGAGAGAGAGAGAGAGAGAGAGAGAGAGATTGTCGCACAGGAGCGGTGTGGGGATTCAGGAACCTTTGCACCGTGCGGGAAAAACACACAGCACCATTTTAAGGGTTATTCATTCATGAGTTGTTCTTGCTGATTATGGTGTGGTTTAGGAAAGGGTCCAGTGCTCTGCCACAGACAGCAAGCCTCCTTGCACAGATTATAAATATAGCTCCATAGAGTGAATTGTGTGAGGGAGTGTAGGTCCAATTTATAATACCTATGTATACACCTTTTGTAATAAACAAAAGCTGGAGATTGTAAACTACCCTGAGCCCTTTGGGAAAAGCAAGGCGAATATCTAAATAAATAATAAAGTGATCAAATAAACCCATTAATGCAGAGTCAAGCAAGGCTAGCTCTTGTCTGCATGTTTGTTTTTCCAAATTGCTTTCCTATCACCACCATGCTAGCGATTGTGTCCTCTGTGTGTGTGTGTGTGTGTGTGTGTGTGTGTGTGTGTGTAATATAGATACAACACATCCATCTAATAATGCACACATGCAAGGCTTCAGTGTATTGAGCAAAGGGCTTTGCAAATATTCAGATATGGGCTTGGTCCAATCAATGAATGTTTAATCCCCTTTTCCTTCAAATTTTGATAGATGCTAGTTCTCTCTTTCCATCCAGTGAAATTCTTTCTCATCACTTTAGCAGTGTGTATACGTGTATCGATTAAGTGTCTATACTGGTGGGCTCCATGGTGTGTGTGTGTGTGTGTGTGTGTGTGTGTGTGAGAGAGAGAGAGAGAGAGAGAGAGAGAGAGAGAGAGAGAGAGGATGGCGTTAGCAAGATTTACATGAGATCAGCGGTAACAGAATGAACCTGGATAAGGATATGCTGAATTGGGGAAAGGTTTAACCTTCCTAGTGCACACTCTCTGTTTCCCCATGCCCACGCACTTTGAAGGGTAGCATCCTCAGTATCATCCACATTAGCATTTATAATAATCCTTGTAGAGACTCCGCAGGGAAGGAAAGTTGAGATTGTAAGCTGTTTTAAGGAAGTGGTTTTCTTCTTGTTTAAGATGAAATCTATAAGCAAACAGACTTCTAAGACTACAGTTGGCTATTTCCCTTCCCGTGGAATAAAAATTATTCATCCGTTTTTGCAAAGGGGGGGGAGAGATGTGCAAGGGAGGCACAGAGGCTATTGACTGCATCAAAGGTTATTCATTTGAAAACACCATTTCCCTCTGCATAGCATCTAATTGCTTCCTGAACAATCTCAAGGTCTTTTGTATGTACTCAGTGGGTAAAATGAGCGGCTCAATCTCTCTCAATATTCTGGTGACCAAATTGTGTGTAGAGTGAGGAAGTCAGAGAAAATTAGCAGGCCAAAAAAACCTCATGAGCTGATGCAGAGATAATTTCTTAAGTGGTTACAAAGAAAAGAGAGGGTTTTTTTTTTTTTAAATTCGTTTTGCTTCAGACTCTGTTTGCATAGTTCAACTTGTTTTATATTAGTAAATTACATGCTAGTGGCGCTGAGACAATATCAAGGCTGTGTGGGTGGGAAGTTGGATCCAAAATACGTGATCGCGTAACAGAGCTTGACGCCATGGGGAATGCTAGATGGTAATCCTCTGCATCCCATTTTGGATCTCTGTTTTTGTTTTGGATCCTGCTGATGCCTTCCTTTAACCAGATCTGTCTGCTTGGATTAAAATCCCAGTGTGCATAATACATGTATGTATTCCTCTCCGGTGGATTTTACAAAAACAATAGCCAGAGGGCGATTCTTGCCTTTCACAGTTGGATTACTGGGTTTTCTGTCCTATATAATCGGTGCCATGGCAATGTTTTCAGGAGCCCTAGAAGAAAAATCCCATTTCCCCCCCCCCCATTAAAGCAGAATCTTGTTTAAAGTAAAATTCAGACATACCTGATTTTTAGTCATATATTCTTGCTTGGGACTCCCTGCTCCATTAGTAGTCTCATATGATAATGCAGATGCATTGCCTGTAGAAAATCCTAGATTCAGTTGCTGGGATCTTTGGTTAAAAGGATTTCAGGTGCCAGTGTTTGGAAAGACCTTGGTCTGTGACCCTGAAGACTTGCCATTGGTCAGAACTGCCTTGATGGACCAGTGATCTGGCTTTGTACAGGGCAGCTTCATACGTTGAAAAACACTTATCATTTAACTCATATAGTACATGGAAGGTATCATTCTCCTTGTTTTTCATGACGTTCCCACTCCCAGTTCAAGAACGGCATTTATTTCTTTTTAAATAGTTACAGATATTGTGACTTTTCATGAAGAAACGTCAGTGGCTGCATCATCAACATCTATGTTCCTTGCCAAACCAGAGGTTTTGTTTTGTAGTCAGTTTTAGAATTTCAGTTTATAAGGCGGTGAACTTGTCACATAGAGTCCAGTGGGACTTACTTCCAAGTAAGTTACAGTGCAAGTGTCTGCATCTTTACTTAGAAGCAAGTGCCATGGGACTTACTCATAGGTAAGTATGCATAGGATTGCAACCTTCATGAGCAGGGCATTGAATTCGTAGTGTATATACTTTATTGCAGTGATAGCCTGTCCTTCCAGTGAACTCAGGGTGATGCTCATTTTTTTCATAACTCTCCCACTGTTGTCCTCACAACAACCCTTCAGAGGTAGGTTAAATGGAGAGTAGCTGACCCAAATTCACCCAGGGAACTTTATGTCTGAATGCTAAATAGAACCAGACTTCCTGGTTCCTAAACCAGTGGTTCTCAAACTTTTTAGAAGCCTTAGACTCTAAAGGGCCTAGAGGCTTCCACCTAATTTATAAATGCCAAGGGGTGTGGCTATAATGGTGATTGAGCAGCAGTGTCTCCTCTAGTAGCAGCTTGTGTATCTCTTGATGCATACAGCCTGATCTGCCCTGTCAGTTTCATGAACCACCAAAAATTGGGTCACAACCCGCTGGTGGGTCCCAGACCCGCAGTTTGGAAACCACTGTCCTTGGGCAATGCTCTAGGATATTGTATTTATAAGGGTTTTTAAAATATATAATAAAATAATTTGTAAATATTGTGAATAATTAATATATTCACACAATTGTTAGTTATGATTTATGTAGAAAAACAGGAGTTATTCTCACTCTGAGGAGCTACATATCTAAGCCAAATTAACCCCCTCCTTTCCCTGCAGCAAGCTGTATTCTTGATATTTGCCTTATCTGCTTGTCTGTGGTCCTGCATCTATTCATAAAACTATATTCATGACAGTTAATTATGACTTGATTATTATTGGTAAAGGAAGATGTCAGTCCCTGAGTGCTGTTCTTCATAAGCTGACTTTGAGCCATGGGGCTGTCCCCACAAGTTGTCCCAAAATGGCCTCGGGAAGGATACTTACATATTTCCCAGGACAATGGCTGTGCTTTGATGGAAACATTGGGTGTGTTGAGGGTTTTGTGAGTTCCTCTCACAGAACAAATACCTGCAAAACCCCATTTTTACAAAATGGGATTTATGAATAGACTGCCTGTGTAAACTAATCAATCAATCAATAGTATTTTTATACCGCTTTTCAACACAAGTTCACAAAGCGGTTTACAGGCAAATAATAATAATGAAGTTAAATGGCTTCCTGTCCCAAAAGGGCTCACAATCTACAGAAAAAATGCAGACCACCACCAGCAACTGCCACTAAGAAAGACACTGCGCAGGGGTGAATAGGGACAATTATTCTCCCCCTGCTCAGTATAAGAGGAGCACCACTTGAAAAAGTGCCTCTTGTCCAGTTAGCAGGGGTTCCATGTAAAAACAGAGAAAGGAGGAATATAAATACTTAAATTTCAGCCCATGAGAGAGGCATAGCTCTTCTTCATTCTTCCGTATCTTATTATACTGATACGTTGTTCATGACTGTATAAGTCAGTGATGGTGAATCTTTTGGGCTCGGTGTGTCAAAATTTAGGAAAGTGCTTAACTTGACTCTGCTGGTGTGTCAATCTCCCTCCCAAACTAAAGAGAAACAATTCCTTATATTCATGTATTTAAACAAAAACTACAGTCCAATCATGTGTGGTGCTATGTGTTATATAAAGAAACATCAAATAATTAAAAAAATGAAAAACGAGTAAAACAAACTCAGTTTTTGTCAGGTATTGGTGAATGCTGTGTGTCACCCCAAATATTGTGGTGTATCACCTTTGACATGCATGACATAGGTTCGCCATCACTGGCATAAGTGTTGTCCATGTTTGAGCTGTAGGGAACTTGCTTAAGTATTGTAAGTTAAGGATTTCTGTGGTTTAAATATCGCAATCCGGAGAACAGCACTGTGAGAATCTTTCCTTAGCCTCATGTTTTGTGTGGTGATGATGTGTATGAATGGATGTTTGTGACCCAGGAGAGAGGACTCCATCTTTTATCTTTCCTGCTTCTTACATGAATCATTCCCCATCCCTGGAACGGATGCTCACATGAGTCCCTACTGTACTACTGGAGAGGAAACCCAAATCTTGCTTCCACGCATAGGCTGAAGTATTTATCTTGTTCAAGGCAGCTGATTTGGTGGAGGCACAAGGGTAAGAGGAGGGTAAACAAACCCTCCCAATGAAAGTGTTGGGCTTTGGGGAGACAGATGAGGGCTTAGGACTGTTGCTGCTTAATGTTTAACTAGGCTAAACAGCTTAATGCGACCCCGTCTGGTGTTTGTCTCTTTCTCCCCCGCCCCTATTACAAGAAAATACAGCTTGACTCTCCTCCTTCCCTCCAAAAAAAGAGTTGGAGCAAGAATGGAATGAACACAATAGATTGCTGCTTCTGCTCCTTTGGGGACTGAGTACGTTTCAGGGTGTTGACTCTCAACTTGAGAGGCCTTCGGCACGAAACAGATGAACTCCTGGCTTTGGTTTGTGTCCTTTGCTGCTTGTGTCAGTGAGTGGGCTTTGACTTCTGCCAGCACAGAGGATTTTTGATCGAGGAGCCCCACTGTTTGTGTCTTACACAAGCAGATGCCCTCTGGAGTCAGTGCAAGTCCAGCTTGCGGGATGCAGCTATTGGCGTAGCATCTGACTCAATTTATTTGGAACCACATCACTATCCCTAACAGTCTCCTTTGTAATAAAACAAATGCACACAGAGGCCCAGAGGCACTAATTACCTATCCGAGATGCTTATACCAAGCCGACATCCACGGAAATGTAGCTGTCCTGCACAACGCAGGCAGTTATCCTTGCAGCACCCCTGTAAGATAGCGCTGTGTTATTATCTTGGTTTTATAAATTGTGAACTGAAGCGTAACTATGATGCCGTACCTTCCTGGGGTGTTATGAGGACAAGTTTAACATATAGGCCTTCCCTCCCTACACATCTATGCTTCCAAATTCATCTGATTCATCGGCTGCTGTTGTGATCTTGTGATGCCGTGTGCCTTATGTGGGGCTGCCTTTGTTGATTGTTTGGAGGCTTCTGTTCAATCATTGCATTGTGTGACAGGCCCCGTCGTAATGAGCAGCATACTGGGAGCATCTGGTACAGAGACATCAACATTTTTCCTGGCTTCCTGATTTTTTTCTAGGGACAGACAAGGTTCCCCCTGCCCCGGAGACTGCCTTAGGTCCCAGCTGAAAGCAGTGTATACTTCACTTGTGTTCGTGGAGTTTTCTGCAGCAAAGTGTAAATAGCACATGCCCATCCTGTCCATGTCTGTCAGGGTACCAACCGGGACGCTCAGGCACATGCACAGGGGTGTTTAAGGTCATTCATCTGTTGTCCACATTACATACGTTTGCTATGGGAAAACCAGGGTAACACCAGTTGTCATGTTGATGTGACTTTTGCATAAAGCATGGAGCTTTATTAATATTAATCAAGGCTGCAAAACAAACCTTTTTTGTATCTTCTACTCGAGGCTGTTATATTGGGCTGCCCTGCTGGTGGAATGCATGTTCTGCCAGCGCTGACTGCGGACATTAAGCTTTGTGGGGCAACACATGGCGGCTGCTCAGGGCACCGTTTGTGGAGAGGCATTAGGGCTGCCGCCTTGTATTGCCCACCCCCTCCATTTGGAATAGCTCCTAAGTGGAGCGATTCCGGACACTGGGGATGTGGTGGGATGGTGCAGTGTGTGGGGCTGTGGCACTAGGGGTGCAGTGACATGTCATAATGTTGCCCCACCCCTGGCATTATCAGAGCCCATGACAGTTCTGCACCCCTTTCTCTCCTTGGATTTGTGCCAGTGAAATTCTAATCCATGTGAAATCCATTCACATGGATGGGCCTGTCTCTCATATGAATGGAATGTGCACCTAAGCATCGTTTCTAGAATCTTCCTCAAATTTTATGGGATTCTTCCTTGGCAGACAAGTTAATGTGGAATGTTCCTTGATGGTAGAAAGTTAGAAAACTATTGGGTTAGATAATTGTTCGTTCATTTCCGGCCCCACAGTTCTTTGATTCTAAAAATATATGGGGGGAAAACCCACAACTCTCTTGTTACTGTTTTTAACTAATCTCAGTAGCTTTAAAAAGTGGTAACAGGTAACTAACTTGGGTGGTTTATTCATTTCTATAGCCCCTTCAGTGAACATAGTGCTTTCCATACAGTGAAAAGACAGGTTGTTGCTTCCAAGGGTTTTACAGTCTAGATCTTGTAAGAATGGGGACAACTGGGGTGGTGAATGGATGGGTGGAGGGGGGGGGAAGGGTTTGGAAGTAGGGGAAATAGGTAAAACATAATGCAATTGCTCAAGTTACACATACAGTACTTTGGAAGTTGCAGCTCTTTTCTGAATAAACCTGGAAGTGGACAGTGACAACCTTACTCTTCATTAATCCACAGCGACAAAGGCTGCGATTATTCTGGATCAATGGCTCTCTTTGGTATCCCAAACGGTGGTGTTGCTGCATCTAGCAAGGTGATAAGATGTGTGTGAATGCACACAATTTGTTCACCTGGATATGTTTGGGTGGATTGTTTGATCAAAAGCCTTTTTGCGGCAAAAAGCGGGCGAAAGGAAGGTGTGCTTAACAAATCCGGTTCATCTGAAGCATGTGTAATGCTTTTTCACAAAAGAGGTCTTTTGACCTGCTAAGAGGAGCGGGTCCAGTTTCATCCTGTGAAGAGCCGCTGCTCAGCACTTCCAGGGTAGTCAATCAGTGTGTTTAGAAAAGAGCTAAAGAAACCACATTGCTGCTCAAATAAAAAGCTCAGTCATGTCTGTGCATTTCCTCCTGGAGCAGCCATTACTTTTGGATGATGTGTTTCTGTTCTAGCCTGACCTTTGCTGCTGTTGCTTTCATGTCATCCCCTGTTCCCAGGTCCTTTAAACCTCAGGCAAATGTCTCTTAGATTGTGAAGAAACATTAACTGAACCATCAAGATCAGTTAATCTTAAAAAGAATAATGTTCTCATTTGAGGTTTTCTTCCTCTTTTTGCAGGGGCATGAAAGGCACCTGTCCAACTTCCTCTTTGTTTGTTATACAACAAAATGCTTTAATTCCCTTCCAGATGCCCAAACAGTCAGTGTGTTTTAGATATCAAATCTCAGCCCAAATTAAATTTAAAGGGATTTTTTTTTTGAAGGGGAGGGGATTGTTCAGTTTTTTTATGATGAGCGCAGAATGTTGCATCATTAGACTCCAAAAAATTAGGCTTGCAATAAATGAGATTTAACAGTTGCTGAGGTTGTTTCAGTCCTTTGCTTTTCCCCCCCCCCCCCACACCTACACACCATTGCAATCTTTCTGAAAAGAGTACCAAGTGGAGTGGATGGCAAGGAATGCTTTCTGATCCCCGCTTGTGTTTGGGGAACTAAGACATAGAGGCAGAGGTGTCTATGAGGCTGGCAGGAATAAAACAAAGATTGCCTTACTATTGAGCTGTCTGCTGGGCCTCTACTAGTCTAAATTACATTTTATGGAGTAACAATGCCTTAATACAGTGGTTCACAACTTTTTAGCACCAGAACCAGTGGCGGCATTCAGCCGGTACGCTGGGCGGGACTTAACTTTGACCGGCAGCCCGCCCGCTGCGTAACGGCACGTTCCGCCGCTTTCCCGCCCGCCCCGACGGGCGGGAAAGCGGCGTAACATGCTGTTACGCAACGGGCGGGCTGCCAGTCAAAGGTAAGTCCCGCCCAACGTACCAGCTGAATGCCGCCACTGACCAGAACCCACTTTTAAAAATGATATTCTATCAGGACCTACCTTGCTTTACAAGGCTTTAAAAAAGTGATCTAGAATTAATATATGTATTTATTAACAAGTAATATTTTATTGCAAAACACACACCACAACCTTGATTCATTTCTTCTATTGAGGCAGCCCTAATGAATTGCCTCCAGGCTTGAGGGGGTTCGTTACGTGACCCAGCCTTCACCTGCCCCCAGTACCTGTAATTACCGGAGTTGGGGAAAAGACGCTCAAATATTTATCTACGTATATTTACACAAGCTTGCAAACAGCAGGAGCTCCACTGTTTGCAGGGCAGTTAGCAGCTGTCTGATTTTTGAATAGCCACAGGACTTGAGGCAATCAGTTATCGGACTTTCCATCACCCATGTTTTCATTGGAGGCTCTGTAAGACCCACCAGAAATTGAGTCAAGACCCACCAAGTGGGTCCCAACCCACAGTTTGAGAAACGCTGCCTTTAATTCATTTCAGTTCTTCTTTCACTTGTGCTCGCTGAAAAAGCCCCAAATTATGACTCACAGAAGTTGAAAGCTGCTTGCTGGTGGCCCCTCCTTAGCGGTGAAGTTCTTTCCCGATTCCTGCTAGTTGGTCGTACAGGCGCCTCATCATTTCTAGCCTCGCTTTTTCAGGTACACATGGATCCTTTTCAAGACATCATACTGGAAAATGCACCTTCTGTTCTTGAAAGCTCCTTGGATAGCTTTTTAAACCAATTTGGCCTGTCGGGAGTAAAGCTTTGCTGCAGTGACTATGTTTTAAACATCCTGGGTCAAAAATCCTATGAAACCATACAAATTACTTATGGCTGTTGTATGAGGCAGTCTGGCCAGGAAACCACATTGGTTTTTGCTAGTTCTTCAGTGAGTGTCCTTAGTTGCCGGGTGCCCACATGTGAGCTGGGCAGTTTCTCATCTTCTCTCAGGTCACCCCGGGGAGTGCTGCCTTTGCTTTTTGCTGGGTTGTTTTGTAATTTCTGCTGAGCTGCCTCTCCTTTCACATCCTTAAGACTCTCACTTGGGGCAGAGTTTGAGCTAATGAGTTCTTAAAATCTTGGACTCTGTTTGCACTGACAAGGATTGGTATGGCAAATGTCAAACAATAACTACAATGACAGTGATAATAAGAACTATTGTTATTGTTATTGTTAATGTATCTGAGGATGTGCAGAGTGCATTTTCCTCCCTCTGAAGAGCGATAAGCCAGCCACCCTCCCTTTGTGAGCTTGATTCTCGATCCTCAGCCCTTCTGTCTATTGCTGCTGCTGCTGCTGCTGCTGCTGCTGCTGCAGACTGCCTTGGGAAGCCAACAGCTTGCAGGGAAACCTATGGGCTTTCCCTTGGCCCCCATCTCCTTTTGCTATCTCACACATATCCAGTCCACTGGCCAAGTTGGCACTGAAACTGAAGAGAAGTAGTAATCCAATTTGGGCACTTTAACTGCACTTTGCTAACCACGCCGCTAGCCAAGGCTTTGGGCACTTTAATCTGCTTAATGACCTCAGCTTCAGGGACCACAGACTGACTGATGGTCGTTCGTTTTATTTAGTTGCTTTTACTTTTCTACAGCTGTTGGGGGTAAATTTGATTCTCTTTTGCTGGGGTTGCCAGGGTCCAGGTGCCTGCGTGTGTGAACATCCTGTAACTTCCTTCTGTAGCAGAAGGAGAGGGGAGCAATGTGGGACTTCTTTTTTTGGATGTTTATCATCCTTCTGTCCTCTTCTTCTTCTCCCCCTACTCCCCCCTTTTCAGTTCTTGTAGAGACAGCGTCACTAAGCAAGTCATGTTTGCAATGTATTATTATTTTCAGAAATACTCAGCCAAGAAAAATAAAGTCTCTCTTCTTTTGGTTGTCTACTGTTTAATGTACAAAATACAGGGGTGGTAATTGCATTAAAATGTATATAATTATACCATAGAAAAAAATAAGTCTTGTTAATTGCACGGGTGTTTTGAACTGATAAGTGTTGAGTGATTCATATTTTTTTTTTTTTTTGGAGTTCACTAAAGCAGAGCTGTCATCCACAATGGAAGAAGCTTGTTTTTTCCTATCATTCAAAGACAGTGAACTAAACATAGACTCTGAGCTATTTTGCTAGCTTTTGGACCCACTGTGCCTTAAAGAGCTCCTTGGAAACGGATCCTACAAGATTTTGTGGTTTTGGGCTTTGAAGTGGGAAAACATTTAGGGCCAGCTAGACATGAGAGGGCAGCTACATTGATGAGCACTTCCTTGCTGTGTTCATGAGTCAAGTGGATTTTCCTTTAAAAAAACAGCAACAGAAAAGGTGTCTATGAGTGAGGGAAGCTGAACCTTGTGCCCTTGCCTTACCTTGCCTCTCTAGTCCAGCTCGCTTCTGGTACTGGAGCTGGGCTGGAAAAAAAGCACCTGCAGCAATGGAGCATAGAAAGAAGTAAGTTCCATTGGGTTCAGTGGGGCTTATTCCCAGGTAAATGCAGGTAGATTGCAGCCTAAGCAAGTGATAAGTGTGCTTTGAAACAATCACCTGGAAAGGATCCACAAGTGTGATTTGACATAATAACAGGTAAGGCTAAGATGATTTGGAAAGGTTCTGAGAATTTAGTGAGATTCCTAAGGGATTTCACACACCATTGTATATAAATATTTGTAGTAATAATACTCTGTAACAGGGGTTTTCGAACTTCTTGCCAGGACCCACTTGTTCTGTGGTGCCACGATCCACCTCCTTCTCCAGTGCCAGGCCTCTGCAGGCCTCTGGAAGCAACTGGAAGTCAATTTCACGGACCTGGAATAGAAGTAAACTGGAAGTGACTTTACGATTGCTTCTGGAGGCCTTCTGAGGCCCTCCAATTGTGTCCAGAGGTCTCCAACTTGGAGCCAACGGGACACAAGGGTAGATGGGATGGCCCAACCCAGGACCCACCAGACATTGGGTTGTGACCCACAGTTTGAGAAACCCCGCCCTCTAAGGTTGTTGTTAATAATGAGCATGAAGCACATTGAGAATTTAGGGAAGGCTGTATATCATATAAAAACTACAATCATATGCATACTTAGCTTGGAGTATGCGCTACTGAACTAAATGGGATTTACTTCCAAGTAGACCTAGACACAGTAACGCTGCACATATATTGCTTATATTGTGCAGAGATGCCCAGAATTTGTAGCACCTCCCCCCTGCCTCCAATCAAGATGTTAAATCTAGAAATACCATCCAGGGAAATCCTCTGAGTTACTACAGTGCATTTTTCACTCTCCTGCATTGCATTCATTCTTCAAAGTGCAGGCATACAAACAAGAGTTTTTGCTTCGAACGTGGGAGGCTCTGATCCTCAAGAGTGCTGCGGGGAGCTCTGTTGACTTGACCTGCTCTTCAGCGACATGATTGCTTCCATCCGTGATACTGCAAAAATGGGGTTGTCACCTCTGGTGGGAGAACAAGCAGCAAGATATTCTCGTAGAAAGGCAAAAACCTGTTTTGCAGGCCGCTGCCTCCAGCGGAGTGTGGAGGGCGAGGGGGTGGAGAAGAGAGGCAGCGGAACATACCAAAGATTGTGGACCTGTTTCCAAAACAGGATGTTTAGACTGTTTGGAGTTTTTCCTGCATTTGTATTTTAAACCTGTCTCCCTCTACCACAGGGATGTCTGCCTTTAGCAATCAAGTTCCCAGCCCATCCTACACCGGCATGCATGATGCGGGAGGCAATTGCTTCCTCAGAATACTTTTTCCACATTTTATTGATCGGGGGGGGGGGTATGGCATTGTGTGGCT